>PVJO010009637.1:0-68492 GCA_004026905.1 Hystrix cristata | reverse complement strand
AATATGGAGATTCCTCAAAAAACTACAACTGGAGGTTCCATTTGACCCAGCTATTCCCCTACTGGGGATCTTCCCAGAAGAATTAAAATCGTCATACCACAAGGACGTATGCACCACCATGTTCATAGCAACACAATTTGTAATAGCTAAGTCTTGGAAACAACCTAAATGTCCAACAACCAACGAATGGCTAAAGAAGGTGTGGTTTTTCTACACTATGGAGTACTACACTGCCATAAAAAAGGATAAACTAGAGTCATTCATGTATAAATGGATGTTTCTTGAGAACATACTCTTAAGTGAAATAAATCAGACACTCATGAGCACACATCGAATTGTTTCTCTGATATAAGAGACCATAACTGTAAAAAGGACAAAGAGGTGTAATAGATATTATATAAAAGGAGGATGGTGTGCAGAGGAGAGGAGTACTAGAAAGAAAGAAGGGGAAAAGCAGAAAGGCAACAGGGGAAAGAGAGGGGAAAGGGAAAATATGGAAAATGATGAATGACCCTGCTATAAATAGGGAGGGAGGGAGGAGAGGGGAGGGGCGGGGGAGAGGGAGAGAACCAAGATGCACCATGTATAGGTACAGAATAAATGTAATGAATGTGACCAATGTATGTAGAATGTACCAATACATGCTCTTGGTTTAAAAATTAAAAAAAATAAATTAAAATGAGCAACAGTGAGTGGGTGGCAGGAGACAGGCAAGGGTCTCAGAGCTAAGGTGACGAAGAACAGAGAGCAAGTGGGAGCAAGAGGAAACACTTTGGGATCGAGACTTGAAAAAGTTGAGCATGGACAGTAGAGAAAGAGGTGAAGGAACCCTGTTGGACTGCTTTGAATTTTTTTTGCAGTGGGGGGGGTGGGTGCCAGGGATCGAATTCAGGGCCTTGCATTTGCCAGGCAAGCACTCTAACCACTTGAGCTAAATCCCCAGCCTTGGGTGCTTTGATAGTTTCTCAGGAAGTGTGTCTTCTTGGAGCTTCTGCCAAACCCTGTCTGTCTTACCGAAATGATGGTATGCCAGGAGGGTACAATTGTTAGATGAAATACAGGATACTGCGTGAAATTTGACTTTCAGAGAAGCAACAAATAAGTATGTACCAAATACTGCACAGGACAAATACTTCAGTATAAGTATGTACTAAATACTGCACAGGACATACTTATATTAAAAAAAATTTTTTGTTGCTTCTCTGAAATTCAAATTTCACTGGGCACCCTGCCATCCTTAAATCTGTCGAAAACTTTGGAGACAGAGATAATTTAATTTCCTCACCAAAGAAAATGTATTGAGAATCAAGCCAGACAGAAATCTTCCACCAAGATATAGACAGAGTGAGAAGAGAAAGAAGCCAGAGACGGAGACTGAGGTGAGGGAGGAGAATGAAAGCCTAGAGGGAGAACATAAGGTGAGATTGAAGACGTCGATGGAGGGATGCAGAAAAGTCCAAATGATGTCAGCCTTACAAGGCACTGCGTTTTGTGCAGAGGTAAGCCCACGCTGAAACTCTGAGCAAAGTAAGTGGGCACCCTTCCAAAGAGAAAAGAAGCCAGAAAAAAGGACAGCCAAGCAGGACAGCCCAAGATCAAGAGGAGGAGGAGCGATCCACTTTTGACCCGGCTTGGAGATCAGGCGGACGGGGCTCTAGGATGAGCTGGCCTGGCCCAGACCCCGCAGACCACTGCTTGCTGGCTGTTTAACCCTAGGCGGGCTAATTTAGCCTTCCTGGGCCTTGGTTTTTCTGCTGTAAAATGGATGTTAAAATCAGAACCTGTTTTACAGCCTTCCTCCTGCACATTCATCCACATTGAAATTTTTTCATTGTGCTCTTTTTTGTTGCTGAGTAGTTTTCCATTGTATGATATTTGTTTCTTTCATTCACCTCTTGTTGGACATTTAGGTAGTTTCCAGTGTTTGATCATTATAAGCAAAACTGCTATCAACATTGTTTATAGTCTTTGTATAGAGGTATATTTCTATTGGGTAAACACTTAGAAATGAGATTGCTACATCATACAAGCCTACATTGAGCATTAGGAGAAACTGCCGAGTTATCCTCCAAGGTAGTGTACTATCTAGAATACTCAGCAGCCTACGGGGTTCCAGTTCTCCGACACCCTCACCAGTGCATGGTATTGCTGTCATCTTTATTCTCAAAAGGCACAGATTGCACATTCGGAGAGACTTCAAATTCTAGTTTTGCCACTCAATAAATCCATAATCAGGAATACTTTTTTCTGTGCTCGCTTCAGCAGCACATATACAAAAATGAATTTTTTTTCTGGTTTTATTGGGTCCAGTTGCTTCATTTTTAAAATAATAATAATGTTTCATGCAATGAAGTTTTATGTGGCATGTAAAAGCAAAAGCTATGTGTTCAATTTAATTGCTCAGCATGCCTAATTGTACTTACATTATACATATTGAGTTAGTCTCAATTCCTTTGTCTAAGGTTGTAATTTAAGAGCCCCATCAAGATGTTTCTGTATTTTAAAAAAAAATGACCTAAAATCAGGTATAGGCTGATGCCCAAGATGCCCAGGATCAGGTGGAACCATCAGCTCTGCCTGCATGCCTAGCTCTAGGTAACTGGAAGGAGTTTCCAATTTGATTCCTTCAAATCAGGAAGTCTATACTCACCTGGAATATGGTCTTCAAGCACTGGAGAATGGGACAAATCCCAGAATTTGAGTCACTAGTAAACTTTGAGCCACAGTATGAAAATACGTAAAGTGGAGCTAATGATATGCCCTAGGATTATCATTGAAAGCAAGACGTGATAGACCGTGCTACAAAATGACACTTTTTACATCCACTAGAGGGGAAAAAAGAATAAACCCAGAAAGAGATCTTCTTAAAACTAACCAAATGGCAAATATAAGTCCTTCTGAACTTTGCCAGCCCAAGTGCAGGTGATAGGTTTCCATAGCAACAGGCAGTTGTGGAGGAGCCTGCATCCCAGACCCCTTATTTGGCATGCGAGAGGGAGACAGAACATCCACCCCAGTACTTTTGATTTGGTAGGTCTGAGAAGAGTGCCAGGATGCCGCTCATTCTACCAAGCTTCCCAACCAATTCAGGCTTGGAAACTATAGACTGGCAATTTTCAAAGTATGACCCTCAAACCAGTAACATTGATATCACATGGGAAATCACTAGAACTGCAAACTCTTAAGATTCCATCACAGACCCTAGTCCTTTATTCAATCAGAATTCCAGATTTCCTGTTTTTAAAGGCCCCCCAAGTGATGCTGGTGGGCACTCGAACTTGGGAAGCACTAGTGGACCATACTAGTACAGTGGGCCTTTAAGAACCTGCCCAATAATGGGAGGCACTAAGGTCAGAGTAGCAGCAACAGAAGGGAGCAAAGTTCAAACAGAAACTTGGGACTGTTTCCAGGTACAACCCAGATGGGAATAGTCACCCACAGGATATAGATCCAAAGAGACACTGCATCTATTCCACTCTGCTTCTTGCTTTATGTCCTGGGAGTTAGAAAATGGCTAGAAACTCTTGGCCGTGTTGATCTTCTATGCTGAATTTCAATACAGTTCGTACATTGGGTGGAAAAGGCTGCCAATCCCAGTGTGCAAAACACCAAACATTAAAGTGTATTAGTCAGTCGGGTGTGGAGGTGCATGCCTAGAATCCCAGCACTCGGAGGCTGAGGCATGAGGATATCAAGTTCAAGCACAGCCTGAGCCAGCTTAGAGAGACCCTCTCTCGAAAGAAAGTAAAATAGTTAGGGATTTAGCTCAGTGGTTAGAGTGGTTGCCTCATAAGCACAAAGCCCTGAGTTCGATCCCCAGCACAAAAAAAAAAAAAAAACCCAACCACATAAAAGAAAGCAAATAAAAAGGCCTGGGGATGTAGCTCTCAATCCCCAGTATCAAAAAAAAATTATATTAGCCTATGACAACAACCAAGTTTTAAAAAGACATAGAAAAAGGACTGGAAGGGAAAGACACCAAGTGAGAGATGAAAGAGAGGAGGGTGTATGTGAAATCACAATGCTCCCTTGTTTACCTTTGCCGCAGCGTGCTCATGATGGAAAACATCAGGGGCCCGGGACAGAAAGCAGAAAGTATTGCCGCTGACTCAGCTGAGGAAGAGTCGGACCGGGTTCCCCACGAGATGCTAAGCCATGTGCCAAGACCAAAAGTTGTTCAAACACTGCTTTCAATAGCTTTTACCTGGAAATATGCACTGCCTGTGTGTTTATTCAAAGTGCTGAGATAGCATGTGTTAAAAGCACCCGCTCCCTTTCATTTGACCCAGTTATTAGGCACCTTCCTATACACTCAAAAATCCTAGAGAGCAGAATGTCAGTTTGAGAACCAATAGAGACCTACAAAACTCATGTCAGGGCACTTCTTCCACTTCGGTGCTTTGACTTCTGGCCTTCCCAAGTGGACTTGGCCAACCTAAATGCTTAAATGCAGTTCTCTCTTGGACAGGAAGTTTAAAAGCAACCTCCACTTTACGCAACCATTAGTTGATATCAGGCTCTATTCTTGGTCTCTGGTCTAGACAGACAGACATGCGCACATGCGCGCGCGCGCGCACACACACACACACACACACACTTGATTCTTAAAATCGAGGCTCTGGAGGTGACCAGCCTCTTCCCTATCTGGGGTCCAGAACCTGTGCCCTCCCTGTGCCACTCCCATCTAGAAGCATTCCTACCCCTCCCTGGGTGTACCACCTCCTGTCCTCACTCAGATACCAGCTCAGCTCTGGGCACTTTGTTGAGTAATTTTCAGAGGTTTTCTGAAGGCTTGCACTTCCGTGAGAATAAGCAATGACGAATCAATGGTAATAAATCTGTCAGAGCTTAGACAGTTTCTGCTGGATGGTGGCACTGTCTCCAAGGCAGGCGACCAGTACGGTGTGTCCAGTACAGTCTGAAGAACATCAGCACTGAGACAGACCACCTACATTCAGGACCTAGATCTGTGGCCTTGGCCAAGTCCCTAACCTCTCTGAGCCTCAGTTTCCCAACCATCTATAAAGTCAGAATAATAATGCCAGTCCTGCTTACCTTGAAAGGAGACATCAGGAGGACTAAGATGAAATAAAGTAGTACGGGCTCTTTGAAACTGTACATCATCAGAACAATGTAAGGACTTGTTACCAGAACTTTATGACTTAGCGTCTTTCTGTCCACATCAAAGATGCAGGATAGAGGCTTTATTTATTTAGAAACACAAATGTCTTTCAAAGGCTTACTCTGCAAATTCTACAAACTTCAGCTATGAAATGGCAGTGACAATCCCAGCCACGCCCCCACCCCTCCTGTTGAATTGAGTTCAAGTGAGGTGACCTAATCAGGCTGTCTTAGCACCAAAATTTGGCTATAAACCAAGAAAATCAGAGTTTTATCTCTGGCTAGGAGGAGCACAGTTCTCAGGGTAGAAGGGATCTGCCCTCTGCCCTCCCACCAAAATACAAGCCAGGGAAGAGACTAGAGTGCACAAAGGAGCAGAACTTCTTGGAGGAGATCTCAAAACAGTAGATAACAGCAACCTGTCTTGAGTTAGAGGATGTGGACCTGAATCACAGTCCTGTTACTTTCTAGCTATGAGACCTCAGACGTAAGACTTTGCTTCTCTGGCCCTTACACTTCTTTCAAATGGAACTCATGGTACCTACAATTTAAGTCGGTGTGGCAGTGCAATAAAAGCTACTAAAGCACTATGTGAGGACACGCTGGGGTGCTGGAGGAGACACTGGATGTAGTGGTGGCAGAAAGCTGTGACAAAAGCGATAGGGACGGCAGTGGTAGTAAAAAGCTGGTGGAGATGGTGATGTTGGTAGTTGTACATGGCTGGAGTTGGATCCCAGAGAATAGTTGGGTCTGTCCAGAGGCATGGGAAGTAATGCCCAAGATAGAAAGAAAACCTTGAACTTAAAGATCCCAAAAAGCAGTCACTGGTCTCACGTGCCCATGGGTCCTACTGGGCTGTGGAAGGCTTTGGTCACAGGAATGCTCGGTGGTGAGTACATGGTACAACCCTCTGTTGCACAGTGTTCTAGAGGTCAGTAAAGGGAGGGGGGTAAGTGCTGGCCTTCTCTTTCTGTCCAGTCCTGGGTTGCCGGGCCATGGAGTTCAGCAGGCTGGGACCAAAGTAGAGGACCTCAATTTCTGAATTCCAAACTACAACCTTTCGTTTTCTGGTAAAGCAGCCATCAGCCTTTCTAATGACCTCTCAGGTGAGGCCCATGTGGGATTTGTAACAAGATCCTCGGGAAATTAACAGGCACTTTAAAATTCAGGGGACACTGATATCGTGGGCTGGGTCTAGGCTAGAAGTCCCTCCATCTCTGGTGTATTTTGTCACTGTAGTCAATTGAATCTTCTTTCTGTTTATTCAACAGATACTTACAAGGCACTCCCTAATGCCGAGGGGCTGGGGCGTAACTAACATCAACACAGTCCAGATCCTTACAGGGATTGTACTGATGTCTTCAAAAGGAGTCATGGCCACAGCCAGTTTTCTGGGGCAGACACTTCCCTGGCTGTATTTGGGGAGATGCCCAGAGCACAGGACATTCATGGCGACACCACCTCCTGAAGACTCTTTACCTTGGCTTTTGAGTAGCTGAGTTCAGTGAGCCATTAAGGCTGTGCATACTAGAATGAGATAAAGCCGAGTTCGCCCCTGCTGTATGGCAGGGGCACACTGTATGCAGAGCTGAACCACTCGGCCGTGACCCACTGCCTGCCTTCCTTCCTCTCCAGCTTCCCTCCCCACCCCCTCTACAACTGTCCTACCCCAAAGAGGCCTCCTTTATTCTTTCCTGCCATTTCCTTTCCTCCATTTCTTCCCAAAATCTCCATGGCATTTTACCAGTTCGTGTAGCAAAAACCAGCAGGGACCCAACCCACTCTCAGGAGTTTCTGTTTGAACCAGGACAGCAGGCACATCGCACACTCCTGACACACAGGATTTTCACAGCACTGTGACCTTAACTCTTTCTTTTGAGCACTTTTCAGCTCAAATGCATAGTTGGGGCGAGCCAAGCCTCCGCCCACAGGCGCCAGGATGCTGGGAGACCTCCAGCTGCTGTGCTCTGAGAAGATTAAATACAGCTGCAGTTCTCCGCTGTGCCAGGCAGCCCTGCAGCTGGATTACATTTCGAAGGTCAAGGGCCCTCCTCTCCCTCTGGCAGATTCTGCTTATAGCGATATGCACAGCTCAAACTCTCAAAAGGAATATGGAACAAGCAATGCTGTTTAAAGTGGTATAATCAAAATTCATGCCCTGGCTATGTGACAGGAATATTAGAAATATATTCCTACAGAGGGGAATAAACCATTGTACTGTCCTAAACTGGTGGCAGAGGAGAAAGTCTGCCAGAGTGTCCAAGCTCACGCCCCACATCAGTACCGCTGACATGAAACCAGAGCCAGACTTAGTCCATGATCAGTGTTGTGGGGGAAGCCAGAGCCCAGCCTTTCCTGTAATTGCGATGGATATCCAAAGACCAGACTCCGTGCCCAGAGGACTGAACTTGATCTCTGGGATAGAATATCTGACATAGATTCTCACTAATAGGAAAGAAAGAAAATTACCTCCAGCTTTCCAAGTGAAAGAAGTTGACCTGGACACTCGGCCTCCAGGCCGGTGTCTACAACCAAGCTGACAGAGATGGGGTCGTGTGTTCCCCTCAACATATCTGGGTTTTCCAAACAAGACAGGGGCTCCGGGCTCAGAAATGTGTGCAGCCCAGGGGTAGGAGTGGGGAGAAAAACAAGGGGGAACTCAGGCTGATTCCCGGCTCTCTCCACAATGCAGAACGCTTCACCCTTCACGCTTTTACTGAGCTAATCCTCCCAAGGTCCTTTTTAGAGTGAAGAAAACAAGCTCAGCGAGCCAAGAGCCAGTCCCATGAAACACCTGAACGCACAGAGCAAGCCAGGATTCGGAGCCAGTAGGCCTGAATCTGAAATGTTTTCCTCTGCAACCTGCTGTGTTCAGAAGGCCAATAAAGCTCCAGAAACCTCACCCAGGGCAGGCAGGGGCCAGGCCACAGATGTAGAAGGTAGGTTGTAATTAAAGCTTGGAAAACCCATGACATCCTTGGAAACTCTGAGAATTCACCCCACCTATTTGCTGGTGGTGGAATCAGACTCAGGCACTGACAGCTGCCTCCTGCAGGCCTGAACACCTTTCATGGTCCCGAGCCCATCCCAGGCCATGAGGTGTGCAGCCAGGCGTGGGTGCCAGACCTGCCCTTCCAGCCCCACCTCCGGTGCAACGGGCACCTGAGCATCCACCGGCCGAGTTCCTGGGAAGCTCCTTCCCTAGGCCTGGAGCTTGCTTGGCTGCCCCCCTATACAAAGCCTTGCACCATCTCACCCAGCTCCCACTCTGATAGACTTTCAGGTTCTTCCCACCTGGCTTTGCTTCCCATTAACACCGAAGGCCCTTTCCCATGCCCCACAGCTGGGTCTTGAAAAACACGTACCATCTTTCAAACTGATATGGACATAGTGATTTTTTTGCCTCCTCCTTCCACGTCCAGCTTCCACAAATGAGTCTTCCTCTTGCATCCAGTGCCTGCCTCTTTGATCCTGTGTCTGACCTCATCCTCACCTCAGCTGCCAAGACGCCTTCCAGCCCAGCCTCACTGGGCCATGCCTGCCCACATGTGCAGACCACCGTGACCAGGACACCACGGGTGCAGAGGACGGATGAGTTATTTAATGTAAATGTGCAAACCAGACACGTAGAACAGAACTTTCCCTGCGTCGTAGTAAAAATTGAGTTATGGAATTTAATCACAGCACTGAGATGACCCATGACTTCTAACCAATAACTTCATTAAATGATTTATCAACTTTAAATGGACACACCCAACTCAGGCATTCTCTGACCACATGCCATATTCATATCACGCTCGTCTTCCTGTTGCCAGAAGAGCTATGAAGAAAAAGCCTGAAAGCCCAACCAAGTGGCCAGTGGCAGGGGCATCATGTCCTGCTGCGCCCCACTGGAGAACCTGACAAGCCGCCAGTGAGAGACAGGTAGGAAGAAGTAGAAGAGGAGCCTGGCACTCTGCGAACCATGCAGAAGGCAAACTGTTCATTGATGAGGTATGTGCATGCGAGACAGCTGTGAAGGGCTTTAGTGATAACAGGGCAGGGATCAATACCTCATTAACAGCCACACTGACTGGAACATGAGAGAAAGCTGGCCAGGAGACTGGCATCAGCTCTGGCCTAGCCCACGTGTTAGGCGTTGGTGGCCTCACTGGGCCTTCCCGTCCAGGCGACTGGCTGAAACCCCCCCGCCCCATTCCTCAGAAGCTCCTCCAGGTGCCCTACCTGCTGTCCATGGCTCCTCCTTCTGAATGGGCTTTCCCCTTCCTGGAAGCAGGACTCGATGAAAAGATGCCTCGGCGGCCCTCTGGGCCAGCGCCTCAGATAAACCAGGACACAGCTCACCAGCCTTCTCAGAGCCCTTGTGGCAGCCCGAAGAGGCCACCAGCCCAGCTTTCTTCCTTTTCTACTTCACGTGGGCCCCGCCTACAGCAGTATTCCTTGGAATCACCTGGAGAGCTTGTGAAAGCGCTGAAATTGCTGAGGTTCATCTCAGTGAGTAGGTCTGGAGGGAGTGTGGGAATTTGCATATCTAACAAGTCCCCAGGTGATGCCAATGCTGGATGTGGGCCACACCAGGAGAACACCAACCAAGAAAGCACCCATGGGGACACACGCCTATAATCCCTGTAGCCACTGCCAGAGCTTCGCCATCCTACAGAACCTGACTCTCCTGAACCCAGGAAGGAAGAAGGCAGGAAAATATACAAAGAACCCAATTCTCTGATCCAATATAAGACAGCCTGAGCAGAGGTCTGGCAGTACTATTGTCCTTGAGTTTCTGTGTTCGGGCAATCGGCACTTGAATGAGAAGTTTATGACACTTTAATTGCAGCCTGGATGGGATGCACTCCAAGACCAGCTTCTCACCGGAATTCATGCCCCAGCAGAGGTCAAGTTCTGGCCTCCTGTGTGCCTGATGCATTCCTGACAGCCCCACCTGCAGAGGGCATTCCCTGCGCCTCCTTTGGGGACCTCTCCAAGAATGCTGTTTGCTCCCCAATAGGAAAGGCCTCCAGCCTCTGTTTACAAAGCCCGAAGGAATATGGGGCTTCATGCTCTTCCATAGCCTGCTCTGGCTCCCACTTTCCAAGGCTTGGAGTAAAGAAACAGAGGTTCCAGGTCTGCCTGACCCAAACACTGGGTATCTAACCTGGAAGACTATCCCAACATCACTCAATCTGTGGTTTCTTTTGTTAAAGAAAAAAAAAAAGCCTGCCCTGTTGAATTTGTAAAGTCATCACAAATGGCTTAATGATGTTGGGTGACTATATTTATTACTATTGCCATTGGTTTTCTCCCCCTAGTACAGGATTATTTATCCCAAAGCAGCGTCTCCTTTATTCTGGGACTCTTTTCTGAGTCGCTTCTCACCTCTTACAGTTTTTCAAATGGCATCCGTCTCTTCATCAAATGCTCATTGAACCCCTTCTCCTTGCCAGGCCCTGCACCAACACTGTGGTCCAAAACTCAGGAAGAGACGAAATTCTCAGCCCTGTACATCTGTCAGCCTCGTGGAAGTGACAGCAAGTGTCACATAATCCCATTCCAATAGGATGTGTTGCCAGGAGGTAAATTGAGGACATGGTCACCACCGCCACCTGGACAGGAGGGTGCATGGAGAAGGCTGGTTCCTACCCAGTATCTACTCTCCCTTTTTTCTTGATAACAGACCCCCCCCAGACTCAGTTTGTTACAGGTTCACCTAGAAGAGAGGTTGTGTTTCCCACTCCCCTTAGCAGCCCACGCGACTAAATTCTGGTCAGTGGAATAAAATCGGGACTGGTATGGGGCTACTCCTTAAATGCCAATATCTGGAATTCCTACTGTGTGGAATTAAGATGTAATAGGTGGATCTGGGCATGGTAGCACATGCCTGGAATCCCAGCACTCTGGGAGTCTGAGGCAAGAAGATCAAAAATTCAAGCCCAGCTTGGGCAATTTAACAACTTAGTGAGACCCTTTCTCAAAATTTTTTTAAAATGTAAAAGGATTATGGCTGGGGCTAAAGCTCATTGTGAAGGACCTGGGTTCAATCCCCAGCAAGAAAAAAAAAAAGGTGATAGAGTTCCAGCTGCATATTTTTTGGTTCTGTTTTATTTTTTGAGACAGGGCCTCACTATGTACCCCGGGCTGGCCTTGAACTCATGATCCTCCTGTCTCAGCCTCCCAAGTACTGGTATTATAGGTATGGCCCATCATGCTTGGCTCCTGCTACATCTTAAACTAGGAGGATAACAATGTTCTTGAGATGATAAAGCAGTGAATTTGAAGAAATCTGAATTCCTAACAGCTTTGCAGAATGCCTATACCAGTCCCGGGTTTTCTCCAGACTTCATTAACACAAGAGAAAATAAACTTTTACATCCTTTTTAAAGCCATTAGTATTTAAAGTTTAATGACCCATATAAAAACGAATCTAACCTCGCCTAATTTAAGACCAGACTGTGAGAGGTCTGAGGACTTTGGACTTTATTCTCTAGTAGGTGATAGGGATCTATGGACAGTTTATAAGCTGTAGAAGATCTTGATGTAGAGAGAGAAAGGAAGAAGAAATAGAAATGGCCCACGATTTAAAGAGAACTTGAAAGCATATTTCCACTGATAGAAACAAAGTATTTTGCTTTGGAAGGAAGGGTGGTATGCATGGTTTTGGATCTGTGAACTTTAAGGCAACTGAAATACATTTGTGATTGTAAAAACTCAAAGGGAGCTGGAGGTATAGAAAAAATCTTGAGAGGTAAAGCCTGGAGCTACAGAATTGCAATCACTGTGTAAAAGTAATAGTTGAAATGTCCTGAATTGGATGAAATTTTAGGGTCTATGCCAAGTGAAATAATCAATCACAAAAGGACAAAAACTGTATGATCCCACTTATATGAAGTACCTGCAGTAGTCAAGTTTATAGAGGTGGAAAGTAGAAGGGTGGCGGCCAGAGGTGGCAGGGAGGGATGAAAGGGGAAATGTTTACTGGGAAAAGAGCTTCAGTTTTGCAAGACGAAAAGAATTCTGGAGATGAATGGTAGAGACAGCTGCATAACAGTTTACATGTACATACTTCCAGTGAACTATTCATGTAAAAATGGCTAAACTGAAGCCCAGCGTGGTGGCACATACTGATAATCCCAGAACTTAGGAGGCTGAGGCAGGAGGATCACAAGTTCAAGGCCAGGTTAGACTACATGGCAAGATTCTGGTTTAAACATACGCACACAAAAAGGTGGCTGAGACAAGACTGGAGATGTAGTTGAGTGACAGCATCCTTGCCTAGTGCATTCAAGGCCCTGGGTTTGATCCCAGGAAAGAAACTTACTGGGAAAGAGGGAAAAGCAAGCCAGAAAGACTCACATGTGTGGGACAGAAGAAAGTGAATCTAAAGAAAGATACAGGTGGTCTGAGGCGTAGAAAGACAGAAAGGAAAGTGAAGAAATGAAAGCTTTGGGGATGTAGCAATGAGAGAGAGAGAGAGAGAAAGAGAGAGAGACTGAGAGATGGAGAGAGAGAGAGATACAGAGATAGAAACGGAGGTCATTCCACAAACTCAATCCAATTGTCTTGGTAACAAAAGGGCCTGTGAGTTAGCATCAAGTGTGAGACCAAAATGGCAGGTGATAATCCTCTAAACTAGATTTTCCAAAGCTGGCCAAAGGAAATGTCCTGTACAACAAGACTGAGCCTACCCAAAGAACAACCCAGGCAGCTCTTCTTTGTTATCATTTTCAAAGTCAAAAACTGGTGGCATAAAGCTCAATGGAGAATCTGTCAATTCAAAATGAGTTTCTCGGCTAAGGTAGAAACTCAGTAACAGGGATTTAAAAGTGCTAGTAGCATGCTAAGAAAATGTTAGGCCAGGGGAAGTTAAAAGATGGTCCCAGAGAGAAGCAAACCTAGGAAGGAAGTTTCACTGCCTCAAAAAATTTGCTCTACTTTGAGTTCATGTGGGGAGGTGACATTTAAAATGTGAGCCGATTGTGGTCCCTTTAAGAACTGAGGCATGTGGGAAAAGATCTTGGCTCAACATCCAGGGACGGAATTCCCCTCAGAGATGGAATTGTTTTCTGACAGCGCAGTACCTTTGGAAGCATGAGACAGAAGGTGAGACCAGCAGCCTCAGTCCTCAGGAGGCTGTCGGGAGAGAATGCAAACTGGAGCAGCACCCAAGCAGGAGAGAACAGAGTCGACATCATTCTGAGTCGCTAAAGAACTCCTACGACACAAGGTTCTCACAGGCCGCTGTGCGCAGCTCTGTAAGAAATAAGTATGAATTCTGTGTTGGCACAGCACCAGGGCGGCCACGAAGGGAGAGGCAGGTGCAGAGAACAAGCGCTCGTTGGAGAAAGGAAGTTGGAACCGGCAGTGCCCGTGCAAACGATACCAGGATGGCCTTGGGCAATGTGGAGGGTGCATTACAGCTATGGTTTGAATGTCCCCTCAAAAACTCATGTTGAGACTGCGTTGTGATTGTGATGGTGTTAAGAGGTGAGACCTTTAATAAGCGATTAGGCCGTGAGAGTGCTGTCCTCATGCCCGGATTTACTGTTATCGAGGGAATGGGTTCATTATTGGAGTGGGTTACTGATAAAAAGGATGAGTTTGACCTTGTCTCTTCTCGGCCTTGCACTTGCGTACTCTTCTATCGTGTTCTGAGGCAGCACCCAGGCCGTGCTCTTAGATGTCCCAGACTCTAGAACCCTGAGTCAAAATTTATAAGCAACTTCTATTGCTCATAAATTACCCAGCATATTAATCACCTTCCTGTCACTGGGACAAAACACCAAAGACTCACAACTTAAAGGCGTTAAAGCTTATTTTGGTTCACAGTTTTCAGAGGATTCAGTTCATGGTTGGCTGGCTCCAAGGCAGAAATGACATGGCAGAAGGACATGGGGGAGGAGCGCTGCTCACCTCAGGACAGCCAGGAAGCAGAGAGAGAAGAGAGGAGCCAGAGATGAGAATACAATTTTCCAGGGACATCCCCGGACCCACCCCTCCAATCAGGCCCCACCTCCCAACAACACATTCAGCTGCTGAATTCACCAATGGATGAATCCACTGATGAGTACAGGACCAATCCAATCACCTTCCAAACACATGAGTCTTTGGGGGAGCATTTTAAATCTAAACCATAATATGAAGTCTGTGGCATTCTATAATAGCAGCGGAAAGCAGACTAAGACAACTGTCATAAAGAACCAGTTTAGAACCTTCTGGGAGTATGGCAGAGAGGTAAGCAGTAACAAATCAACCTCTCCAAGATTCATAATCCAGACCCTGGAAAATAACAACTTGGAGAAGAAAAGAAGGAGGGAGGTAAATCCCGAGGAACCTGGAAGGATCCGAAGGGAAAGTGGAGCCCACACAGGAAGTGAAGAATGCAGACCTCAATGCAAAAAAAGAAAGGGGCAATCGGCACTTTCTCCCCAGCTCCTGGCTCCTGGTGTGAGAAAGGAAAATCAAATCTACAGAGACACAGTGCAAGTGGGTGACTCCAGAGGCCTCCAGGGAGAAATACACCAGTGGAACAGAGCAGGGGATGTGTGGTACAAGAGCTGCTGAGTGACTCCAGTTCAACCAACTGCTGTGTCCTCTGGCAAATGTGTTGGCCAGACACTATTTTAGGGAGGAGCCAATTGAACCCAGGACTCGAGCAGCTGTGGGTTAACTTCATCTTAAGGCTCCCAGTGTTGAAATCCCACAGTGACTGGGTGAGGGACAACTAGGGGAGACATCCAGGGTCAGGCAGCCAAGGTCAGGCCAGCAAGAGACACTCAGAGTGTTGTAGGCTAAACACCTCAGGCCCCAACCCCACAACCAGAGGCCAGGATCAGCCTGAACGTCTGTGGATTTGAAAGTACCAGAACCAGCACCCTGCCCTAATCCTACTGCAGTCTTACTGGGATTGTCCAGTGTGGATCTAAGCTCTAACTGCCTCCCTTGTCTACCAGTGAGCGCAGAGTCATGCCCTGAATTGGACACTACCACAAAACTGTGGACCCAGAAGATAACCACAGGCTTGAAATCACAGAGAATTTTCTTTCTTTTTTTTTCCTTCATTTTTAGGTTTGTTGTTGTATTGGTTTGCATTTTTGTTTGCTTGTTTGTTTTTGTTTTTTCGTGTGAACCTGTGTTTTTAGCTTTTTGTCTTGTTTTGTTCTTGTTTTTGTCTTTTCCTTCTTTCTTTCCCTCTCTCCTATCTTATTCACTAGTTTCCTGAGGCTTGGATAATCTTCCCTTGTCCTTCAGCCTTGCTTCTAATCTCTTTCTCTTCATTTACTTCTCTATTTTTTTCCTCTTATCCATTTTAAATTTTCTTCCCTTAGGGTAAAGTCACTCTATTAAGTGGATAGTTATAGTATATAATTTTCTGATTGTCTTAGATTTTGTTATATAACTGTAAATCTTGTACCTATGGCTAACTGGAAAATTAATAGTTATCATAGTTTGTGATTTTCTCATCTGTGCTTGGTGCTATTGCTATTACTGATTACATTAATTTAGCCAGGATGATGTAGTTGTTGTGACCAATTGATCTTCCTTGTATGCCAATACCTAGATTGTCTGGGAGTCAAACAATACTATACAGTGGTACCAGATTTCATGAATTTAATGCATTCCACAATTCTGGTCACAAACTGAATTGGTCACGAACTGAATCAAATTCCCCATATTTCAATGTAAATAAGGTTAATCCATTCTGAACCATATGTATTTTTTTAACCACGAAAATATGAAACAGGGATTGGGGATTTAGCTTAAGTAGTAGAGCGCATGCCTAGCAAGTGAGAGGCCCTGCCCAAAAAAAAGAAACAAAACAAAGTACAGAGGTATGTGGGATTACAAATGCTTCTATTCACAAACAATTTGATTCTCAAACAAGAGTTCACCAAAATTTGCTTCTGTTCACAAACTCCACATTGGCTGACAAATACAACCGCAGCCATCTTCCCCAAACAGATGCAAACATGGCCATCTTCCCTCAAATCATAAAATAAGTTCATGAACTGAGGTACCACTGTGCGGTATAGTACAGTATGGAGAGAGAGAGAGACCTAACCGTGCCTAAGATGACTTCCATGAATGGGAAGGAGGTTACTGTTTGGAGGGAGAGTCCTCCTTCATAAGGACATGGGGGAGATCTCTTTCAGAGGTTTCCTCTCTTCACTGTCCCTTAGCTGCAGGGTCAATTTTGATGAAAAAAATCTGTTTAATGCCACGTGCTTTTCCTACACTTCATAGCCCTCCCGAAACGAGAGACCACATTATCATTCATCAGATTCAACACTCTTTTCATTATAGTTATGTCGGGGCAGTGATTCTCAAAGAAACCCTGTCACTTGTTCCATCTTTCCATAATGGATTTTATGACATCACTGGCAACTTCCTCCCTGTCTTCCTCTTCCTCAGTGGAAAGTTCCTCAACAAGCACCTTCTGCTGCTCACTGTGGAGTTCAGCAAGTTCTTCCATCGCCACCTCCTCCATATGGTCTTCACCAAGCTCCTCTGTGTGCGCACCATCGATGTCCAGACCCACACTGTTGCCCACAGACACAATCTCCTCTACTACCTGTGCATCGGACCCTTCGAAGTCATGCTCAGTGACACATTCTGGCCACAGGCTGAGTTTAAGGTTAGAGACGTTACATTTTCTAAGGCTTTGTCAATGAGGCTGATGCAGTGGAGGACATTGAAATATTTCTTCCAGAACTCTTTCAGAATCAAGGGTATCTTTTCAGCGATATTGAAACATCTGGTGAAGAGCACCTTTGTATACAATTTCGTGAAGTTGCAGATCATTTGCTGGTCCATGGGCAGCAGAAGTGGTGTTGTGTTGTGGGGGAGGAACTTGACCTTTATGATGTCATTCTCAGTGTCCATATCATCCACCAAGGCTGAGGGTGTGCCAGGGCACCATCCATCAGAAGACGGCACCTTTCACGCAGCTGGGCATCAGAAAGATATTTCTCAAAGGTGGGTGTGGACACCCCATGTAGCCATTCCGTGAACCATTGCCTGTGGCCCAGCTTCCACACTGCCCTCCACATGATGGGCAGCCTGGCGTACTCACACTCTGTTCCACGAATGCACGAAGGGTCTGGAAACAGCACACCAGTAGTGGTTTAATCTTCAGACTGGTGCTTGTGTTCACACACAGCAAAAGGGTCAATCTGTACTTCATGGGCTTGTGCCCTGGCTGTGCCTTTTCCTCCCATAGATTCTGTTTGCCATCTTCTTCCAGAAGAGCCCTGTTTCACTGCAGTTGAACACTCAGTGAGCTATGTATCCTTCTGCCTTCGTGAATTCCATGAATTCTTTCTTGTACTTTTGCTTCTACAAATTCTTTCTTGTAGGTTTGTTTTCTGGTAGGTTTCTGCAGCAGCCTTGCCATATCTTATCACACCGTGGACGACACTGCTCTTGTGGAATTTATCAAACCACCGTCTTCTGGCTCTAAATTCACCAACTGTTGCACTTGTAAAGGGGTGTTCTTCCAGTAAATCACTGGGCAATTTCCTGGCTCTTTGACAGATCATAGCTTCACTATCACCTGCCAGCTGTTTCTCATTCAACAACCCTAACAAAAGTTTTCCCATTTCTTCTCTGCTTGGGTAGCATCATTGCTCCTTTTGCCATATCAGCTCCTTTGATAGCATCTTTATTCTTCAAAACAGTTGAGATTTCTACTTTACCATCTTGTACTCTGAGGTCAGATCAGCCACACAAATATCACACTCATGATTTTCTACAATTTTCTTCCTCAATGCAGTGGTTGTTTTCTTCACAACCTTCTTCTTACCATTCTTGTCCTGCACTTTCTTGTTACCTTCATTATTGCTCTACACATTCTTATCACCTTCACCACCACTCTGGACATTCTGGTTACCTTCATTATCACTCTGCATTTTCTCTTTACATGCTTGCTCCTCACTTTCTTTGGAGCTATTCTGGATTAAATAATACTGTATAGTAGTGTATGTGCTAGAAAGCACACAAAAAAGCTTCACAGCAAGTGTGTGTAGGTCTGTCTGCAATTATGATCTTGACTAGAGGAAGCCATGACCATGTGTCAGAGTGGGAAAGATGTCCATGTTCATGTTCACATGGGGAAGATGGCCAAAGTCATGTTCATCACCCAATGTGGAGTTCACGAACCTAAGCAAAATTTTGCCAAATGCTTCTGTTCAAGAGCTAAACTGTTTGAAAACAGAAGTGTTTGTGAACTGAGGTATCACTATAGTCCTGCACCAAAGAACTGGGTACTAAGCCAAACAGGCAGCAACCTTTAATAAATTGAAGAGACAAGATCCTGGGACAGACTGAAAAGCTAAAAGCCAGCTATGCCTAGAAGACATCTCTGAAAAGTAGTTATTTCCAAAAGAGGTCTCAATGCTAGTAATGAAGCTAAGCAATTTACAAGCCTCAACACAGAAACAAATAAACAAACAAACAAATGAAAGTAAGTTAAAAAACACAGAAGCAAGATGCAACCTCAGATTCCCAACTTGCCCAAGGCAAATCCAGGGGGCACTGAGGTGGAAGAAATCAAAAGCTATCCAGCTGAACTTTCTGAAATGGTAGCAGCAGAAGTAACAAAGCAGATAAATAAGTCTCTAGGCAAAACAAAACAGAAATAACTACACATATAGTTAAAGAGATGATGACCATAATAAAGGAAGTAGTGAGTGAATCTGCAGTAGATACAGATAAAAAAAATAGAGGAGCTTAAGAAAGACATGGAAACCATAAATACCATACAAAGAAAGGACTAGATTCCATAAAAGAGACTCAAATAGAAATCCAGGAAATTAAAAATTCTACTGAAAGTATATGCAGCAGTCAACCAATGTGAATATAGCATATCAGATCTAGAAGATGGGGTTCCAGTTGGTGATCATCAAATGAAAGACCTCTTAAAAATAGGAAGGGACCATGAAAAAATCCAACAGTTGCTAGATGATGCAAAGATGATGAATACAAGATTAATTGGAATCAATGAGGAATCAGAAGACAGCACAAAGGGCATTAAAAACCTGTTCACAGAGGTAATAGCAGAAAACTTCCCAAGCATGGAAAAAGAATTTGAGATACAGGTAAGTGAGGCATACAAAACTCGAACAGTCATGATCAAAAAACAACAACAACAACAACAACAACAACAAACAAAACCAAGGCATATAATAGGCAAGATTCCAGAAATTCAACACAACAACAGAGTACTAAAAGCTGTTAGAGAAAAAAAAAAAAAAACCCAACCTATAAAAGAAAACCCATCACACTTCTCAACACAAACACTTAAATCTAGGAGACTTTGGAGTAAAGTACTTCAAGCCCTAAAAGAAAACAACCTCCAACCCAGATTAATGTATTCTGCAAAATTATCTTTCAAAACTGATGGAGAAATAAGATACTTCCCTGAAAAAAAAAAAACCCTGAAGAAATTCATGACCACCAAACCAGCACTCCAAAAGGTTCTGAAGGATATTCCAGAAAGAGACAACAAGGATAAAATTCCAAGAATCCCAATAGAATGAATCTACCAGGAAAGGCAAGAAATTAAGCAGAAGGGAAAGAAATGAAAACAACAACAGGAAGCTTAGAGCACAGGATCTTGAATAAGACAAGGATAAGTCAGTACCTATCTGTTACAATGATCAATGTGAATGGTCTCAGTTTACCAATCAGAAGAAACAAATTGAGGGAATAGATCAAGAAACAAGATCCAACAATATGCTGCATAAAAGAAACACATTTAACTCAAAAAGAAATCCATAGACTAAAAGTCAAAGAATGGAAAATAATACTCCATACAACAGAAATCCAGAAAAAAAAAAAAGCAGGGATAGCTATTCTATTTGCAGACAAAGTGGATTTCAAGCCAAGACTGATCAGAACAAAGAAGGTCACTACATACCTTTTTTTTTTTTTTTTTGGTGCTGGGGATTAAGACTACATGAAGAAGAGATAACCATGAAAAATATATATGTACCAAATACAAGTACAACCAACTATATAAAACAAACACTGATAAATATGAAAAATCAGATAAGCACTAATATAATTGTAGTAGGGGATCTAAATAACCCACTGTCACAAATAAACAGGTCAACTACACAAAAAAATCAACAAAGAAATTTCAAAGCTGAACCAAACCTTGAAACAAATAAACTTACTGGATACCTACAGAGTGTTGCACCCAACAACAACAGAATATACACTGTTCTCAGTGGCACATTGGACTTTCTCGAAAATAGATGACATATTAGCTCACAGAAAATGCTTAAATAAATGCAAATGAATTGAAATTATTCCATGCATATTATCAGATCATAATGCAATTAAACTGGAAATCAGTGGCAAAAGAAACCACAAAAACTACATAAACACATGGAAATTAAATATCGCCCTCCTAAACAACCAATAGGTCACAGATGAAATTATAGAAGAAATTAGACAGTGTCTACAATAAAACGATAATGCCAGTCCAACATACTGGAAGTCATGGGACACAGTGAAAGCAGTCTTACAAGGAAAATTTATAGCAGGAAATTCCCACATCAGAAAAAAACAGAGTGAGTTCAAATAAATAATAATGTTGATCCTCAAGATTCTAGACAAAGAAGAACAAGTTAAACCCAAAGCATGTACTAGCAAGGAAATTAAAAAGGTCAGTGCAAAATTAATGCAATTGAGACTAAGAGAACAATGCAAAGAATCAAAAAGTTGGTCTTTGAAGGATTAAATAAAATAGAGAAACCCTTAGCCAAGCTTATCAAAAAAAGAAAGAAAAGACCCAAATCCATGCAATTAGGAATAAATAGGGCAAAATCACAATAGATCCTGCAGAAATCCAGATCATCAGTACCTACTTTGGGAAACTGTACTCTAAAAAGATGGAAAACTCAGAAGAAGTGGACAGATTCCTAGATACATATAAATTACCAAAGCCAAATCAAGAAGATATAAAAATTCTAAATAATTCAATATTGGTCAATGAAATGAAGAAGTAATAAAAAAAAATCTACCAACAAAGAAAAACTCAGGTCTTTATGGATTCACTGCTGAATTCTACAAGAAATTTAGAGAAGACCTATTGCCACTACTCCTTAAACTCTTCAATGATATCAAAAGGGAAGGAATACTCCCAAACTCATTCTTGGATGCAAACATTAACCTGATATCAAAAGCAGAAAAGGACCCAACCAAAAAAGAGAACTACAGGCCAATCTCCTTAATAAGCATAGATGCAGAAATCCTCAATTATATACTGGTAAACAGAATGTAGCAAATCATGAGAAAACTTATATACCACAACCAAGTAGGATTCATCCCAGGGATGCAGGGATGGTACAACATATGCAAACCAACAAATGTAATATGCCACATTAACAGGACCAAGGACAAAAACCACATAAGCATCTCAGTAAACACAGAAAAAGCATTTGACAAAGTCCAACTCCCATTCATGATTTAAAAAAAAAACCCTGATGGAAAATTGGAATAGAAGGGTTTTATCTCAATCTGATAAAAGCCATCTATGACAAACCAACAACCAACATCATACTAAATGGACAAAAACTGAAAACTTTCACCTAAAATCAGGAACAAAACAAGGATGCCCACTATCACCATTCCTGTTCAATATACTTCTGGAAACATTAGCCAAAGCAATTAGACAAGAGCAAGAAAGAAAAGAAATATGAATAGGAAAGAAAGTTAAATTATCATTATTTGCTGGTGACATAAGACTCTACATAGAAGACCCAAAAAACTCCACCAAAGGACTCATAGAATTAATAACCAAATCTGGCCCCACAGTGTGATACAAAGTCAACACTCAAAAATAAATAGCATTCTTGTACAAAAATAACAAACTCACTGAGAGAAATTAGGGAAATAGCACTTTCATAATAGCATCAAGAAAAATAAAATACTTAGGAATTGATCTAACAAAGGAAGTGAAAGAACTTTACATTGAAAACTATAGTACTCCGAAGAAGGACATTGAAGAGGATATCAGAAGGTGGAAAGATATCCTCTATTCTTGGATAGGCAGAACCAATGTAGTGAAAATGGCCATACTTCCCAAAGTGTTATACAGATGTAATGCAATCCCAAGCAAAATACCAATAGTATTCTTCACAGAACTAGAGAAAACTATCCTAAAATTCATATGGAACCAGAAGAGAACCAGAATAGCAAAAGGAATTCCAGACAAGGTAGGGGGCTTCGCAATTCCTGATTTGAAGTTACACTACAAAGCTACCATGATAAAACAGCATGGTACTGACAAAAAACAGACCTGAGGATCAGTGGAACAGAATAGAAGATGCAGAAACAACTCCAAGCACACTCAGCTACCTTATCTTTGGCCAAGAGGCCAAACACCTTCACTGGAAGAAAGATAGCCTCTTTAATAAATAGTGTAGGAAAACTGGCTTTCCGCATGCCAAAAATTGGACCTAGATCTATATCTCACACAATCTACTGAAATAAAATTGAAATGGATAAAAGTTCTAAATATTAAAACAGAAACACTTAATCTGCTTAGAAGATAAAGTAGGTATAACTCTTGAAGACATAGGTGTAGACAGACTTTATGAACAAAATCCCAGTTGCTCGGGAAATATTACAAAGAATCAACAACTGGGATCACATCAAATTAAAAAGCTTTTGCAGAGCAAAAGAAACTACCAATACAGTGAAAAGACAACTCACAGAATGGCCAAAATAATTTTACCAGCTACTCCTCAGACAGAGGACTAACATCTAGAATACACAAAAAACTAAAAAAAAAAAAAAAAAGTAAAGATTCAACCCAAAAACAGGCATCTAAAATGAATAGATACTTCTCACCTAAAGAAATAGAAAGAGCAAGCAAATATATAACCAAATGCTCAACATCACTGATTATTCAAGAAATGCAAATTAAAACAACATTGAGATTCCATCTTACTCCAAAAAGAATGGCTATCACCAAGAAGTCAACCAATAAAAATCTAGGGAGGCTGTGGGGAAAAAGGAATCCTTCTCCACTGTTGGTGGGAATGTAAACTGGTACAGCCGCGATGGAAATCAGTATGGAGATTCCTCAAAAAACTAAAACTAGAGGTTCCATTTGATCCAGCTGTTCCCCTCCTAGGTATCTTCCCAAAAGAGTTAAAAGCATCATATCACAGTGATGTTTGCATATCCATGTTTATAGCAAAACAGTGTGTAATAGCTAAATCTTGGAAGGAGCCGTTGTGCTCATCAACAGAAGAATGGATAAAGAAAATGTGATATTTATATACAATAGAGCACTACTCTGCCATAAAGAAGGATAAACTTGGGTCATTTGTAGGAAAATAGACGCACCACAAGACCATAATCTAAGAGAAATAAATTAGATACACAAGTTTAAAAAAGAACCAGCTAAGCTGTGCCAGAATTTGAGGTTGCTGTAATAGCCAATCGGTCTTTTAGCTATGTACCCCTTGTATTCCTATTCTGTCTCAGTCCTGTTTCCTAGAGTCCTACATAATAACTTCTCAGGATCAGGGAGTAAGGTTCACAATATCAAGTAAAGGTGAGAATCAAAGGAGAACTGAGGAAAAGTCATCAAGCTTGCAAAACAGCAAGTCACTAATGACATTGGAAGGGGAAGTTTTGGCAGGAGTGGGCCAGCGACGCTACAGAGAGTAGTGTGGATTGTGCACTCCATAATGGCAGCACACCTACAGGGTTCTGTGGCCCTCATAATCATCACAGTTAGATCCTGTAAGATCCTTTTGCCTTTCCAGCAAAAGGGAGAAAAACGTCTTAGGAAAAGGGTCCTTTTCCGAATAGGCTGCTCTGTGCCTTGTGGACTAGCAGCAGCCTTGACAAGGTACGTGGAAAGAAGGGTATGAGTGAGTAGGGAAGATGCTGAAACTGCCACCAGGTGTGGTGGCACATGCCTGTAATCCCAGTACTTGGTAGGCTGAGGCAGGAGGATCACCACAAGTTCAAGGCCAGCCTGGGCTACCTAGTGAGTTCAAGGCAGCCTGAACTAAATAATGAGAACTTGTCTTGAGAAACTGAAACAAACAAACCAAAAAAACTGTGTATTTGTAGCTCCAGTGTAGGGATATGTATTATCTTTTGCTGCATATCAAACCAGTCAACTATTAGGCATCTCAGAATACCAAATATTTATTCTCTCACAGCTGTGTGGTGTGGTTTAGCTGAGTGATCCTGGCTCGGTTTCTCATAAGGCTGCAGTCATCTCAAGACTCATCAGAAGAAGGATCCATCCAAGTTTACTGATAAGGGAGGTGGCAGGCTTCGGTTCCTTATAGGCCACTGAGCTCAGGGTCTCAGTTCTTCAGCACACCATGAGGGCCTCAGTATAGAGCCACTCACGACATGGCAGCTTGCTTCCCCCAGTATGAGGGATCCAAAGCAGAGACAGAAAGAGGCTGGGGGAGGTAAGAGAAGCGGAAAGAATGTCCCAAACAGAGACGCAGTCTTTTTATAACCCAGTCGCTGAGGGAACATCTGTGCCTTGTGTTCTTTCCGCTCTTCTGCTCTTTTCAGTCTGTTAGAATGGGCTGGGGGACTCCAGGGCAGGGAGTTAACAGGAATCTGAATTCTGGAACACAAGAGCCGTCTCAGAGGCTGCCTATCAGGATGTGAAGTCTCAACCACTCTTTTTTTTTTTTTAATTTTTTTATTTTTACCAAGAACATGTATTGGTACATTGTATACATAATGATCATAATCAACATGGTTATTTTGTACCTGTACATGATGTATCTTGGCTTTCCCCCCTTTTTCCCTCCCCTCCCTTCCATTCACCCACCCCTCCCTATCTGCAACAAATTTACATTTTTCCATTTTTTTCCTTTCATTTTACTTTTCTTTTAACCTTCCTTCTTTATCCCCCTTTTCCCTATCTAGTTCTCCTCTCTTTTGAATACTATCTTTTTTTTACATAATATCTATTATACCACTTTGTCCTTATTTACACTTACAGTTTCTCATATCAGAGAAACAATTTGATGTGTACTGATAAGTATCTGATTTATTTCACTTAAGAGTATGTTCTCAAGGAACATCTATTTACCTACAAATGTCTCTAGTTTGTCCTTTTTATGGCAGAGTAGTACTCCACTGTGCAGAAAAACCACATCTTCTTTAGCCATTCATCAGTTGTTGGGCATTTAGGTTGTTTCCAAAACTTAGCTATTACAAATTGTGTTGCTATGAACATGGTTGTGCTTATATCACTGTGGTACGATGATTTTAATTCTTCTGGGAAGATACCAGCAGAGGAATAGCTGGGTCAAATGGAACCTCTAGTTGTAGTTTTCTGAGGAATCTCCACACTGATTGCCACAGTGTCGACCACTCTTTTAGAAAGAAAATCTTTCTCTTACCATAGGGTAAAATCATCAAGATACAAAAAGAAAACTTCTAAGCCCATGTTGAACCGGAACTGAGGCGTGCTCGAGTGAGTGACAGGGTGGCAGAGAGTTGAGCAGACAACAGAAATTATGGTATTAGCTGCCCTCAGCAGAAGTGTGACCGACCGCTTTGTGAAATTTTAACTTTGGTGCTTTAGCTTTTAGTGCCTCTGCCTTACATGGGTATGGAGAAAGTCCACAGATGCCAACAGTAAGTTTCTAATCCAGAATGAACAGCCCACGCAAAAAGCCCAAGAGGCATTCAAGAAGAACAAAGAGCTTCAGGGCCGGGCTCTGCCTCCACTCTCTGCAGGCAGAGCCTATTTTGCAGAGGTGGCCCGGTAAGAGCACTCCCAGGTCAGCTGGTAACACGCTGAACCTCTTTCCAGCTCTACCACATCCAGAGATGCGTGGACTGCTGGACAGAGGTCTGGGCCTCACACTGCCAAGCGTTCCAAGACACGCAAGTCCCGTGTGGTGGTTGTCTCCACTCCCACCCTGACTGACCTGCCATAACATTCTCCTAAATTTCTGGAGTCCAAAGAAGCATGGGGATAGATGAGGGACATTTTAAACTTGGAAAATACCATCAGGCTACAACTCCTCTGGACTCTGTTAGAGACTCCTGGAATTTCTGAGCCGCTCCTGAGTTGATTCAACTGTATAAATATTTATCAAGGGCTTGTTAGGATGATGGGTCAGCTCCAGGCCACAGGTTGTCTCACAAATGAAGTACACCAAGAAAAGGCAGAAGTAGAAGCCAAGCCAAGCTGGCAGGGATGGTAGCAGGAAGTTAGCGTGCCTGAGATTGCAGCTGGGGGCAAGTTCATCCAGGAAGGAAAGTTCAGGTTCCATAAACACAAAAGTCAAAGCCAAGGGCAGAGACCTACGCAAAATCAAAGAAGATTTCAGCAGAGGATGAACAGGAGAGCCACACTAATGCCCGGCAGTTCCACATGAACAGGGAAAACAGTGCCTAGCCCTAGTCAAGAACCGAGACCAGGAGCCAGCATGTATCCCAAAAGCAGAGATGGCATCTGGCTTGTTCAGCGCACTAACCCCAGGACCCAGCCCAGCAGAGAATCCAGGTGCTCAGGCCAGGCAGGAGAGCACAGCAGTGTGGTCATCCACAGAGACACCCACAAATCAAGATTCGGAGTTCAAGATGGGCCTCAGGAAACAACCAGGGAATGGTTTTCAGACAGCAAGATGGGAAAGGCAGTTCAGGATCCAGCATAGGTGGGGACACTTAACAGCCTAAATTACAAATGCTGATTCTAAAGCCGGGCGTGGTGGCACACACCTGTAACCCCAGGACTTGGGAGGCTGAGGCAAGGGGATTGAGAGTTCGAGGCCAGCCTGGGCTACATAGCAAGACCCTGTCTCAAAAAATAGATAAACAAACAAACAAAGGCTGGTTCTAGGGCATTCTTGGAATTGGTCATAGAATTAATTGGTTCCAGGACTCATCCTTTAAAGTCAACTTTCTGCTTCTGCTGAGGACTGGAACTAGGTCTGCCTTGTTTATTGAGCATCCCTTGGCCTAGCACAAGGCCTGGCAAGAAAGAACAGCCCAGTAAATGTGCCTCAGTGGAGCAACTACTCCCAGAGAAAGTGGGAGTCTGCAGAGGAGAGAGCACAGACAGGTTTGAGTCAAGGTCAGTACAAATATAGCCCATTTCTTTTTCCTTTCATGTTATATAGGAAATCAAGGCAGCTTGAGGACCTAATTTCCAGATTGTGGACATGTGTAGGCAGAAATCCTGCTAACTTCAACACGAGGCTATAAGAAAACTCCCTCTCCCCGTGGCTAGGTGGGTGGCCTTAGGAATGCCGGTTAGACTTGTCTCTACTATGGCCTCAAACTCTTCCTCCTCTGTAAACTGAGAGCATTTGACCAGAAAGAGTACTTTTTCTGATATTCTTTGATTTAATTATTCCAGTCTGTTTCATAGGAAATGTGGATTAAGATTGACCCACCATAAAACATACAGCGGCTGCTCAGCCTCTGGGAACTGGAACAGGCCTAGAAGAAACGCTTCGTACACACCCTTCTCTCTCGGTCTCCATGGAGCTGTGTGCTCCTGGGACTCTGTGTCTGTGGAGAAAGCTGCAGCATATTTTCTGTAGGCAACTGCTTCTGCTTCCCCAGAACTTTGGGGAAGAGGCAGCCTGACAAATCTGGAGGCTGGCTGCACTTAAAAATGACAGAACTTGAATACGGCTCCCAAACAGCCACTCACCACTGCTCATCAGTAAGGACAGAGTACCTGCCTTTCCTACTCTAAGGCTGTTGGGAAGAGGAAAGGAGTCTTTAAAATACCAGGAGTTAAGTAAATGTGTAATCCGACCAGCTCCCAGAGCACATGGAACAGACAGGCACATACGTGAGCCAGCTGACTTAGGGGCAACTTCAAGGACTTGTCAGTTCCATTAAAATGGCTGGTAGGATATAACACGTGTAGGGCAAATAGTCCATACTTTGGAAGTATAAAGAACTTCTTAAAGATTTGTACATTCTAGAAAATTAAGTTTAAAGCTGGACTTTATATCTGTCTGGGAAGAGGCAATGTGGCATGGCTGGAGAGTCACAGTCCCTGCTCCAACTGTGAGCATCCCACTTCATCTGTGTCTCAAGTATTTTTCTCTATAAATTTGGTATAATCTTCTTGCCTTCCCTATTTTCCAAAGTTGTCACATGTCAACCTCAACCAAATGATCAAAAAAAGACCCTTTTATAAACCTGTGACCCACTGTCAAAGCCCATACAAACTAGGTCTCTTCGTCTTTTTTCTGCTGCTATAACAGAATACCTGAGACCAAGTAATTTATAAAGAAAAGCTTTGTTTTTCTCCTTGGTTCTAGAGGCTGAGAAGTCCAAGACCGTGGCCGTAACACCTGCTCAGCTTCTGGTGATGCCCTCATGCCAGAGATGGAAGAGAAGTGGCCGTGTGCCGACAAGACAAACTATCCACCCTTGCAGTAACTAATCCAATACCATGATAAAGGCATTAATCCCTCTTAATGACCTAATCACTTCCCAACACTGCCATGATAGCAGTCGAATTTCAACCTGAGTTTCAGAGGGGACAAACCGTATTCAACCATATTCAAATGGTCAGTGTTCCTTGGAGGGTTTGATTCTTTGTAGGGGCTGCTAGCAATGAATTCTGCTGAATCAATGAGGCACAACCCAGCCTACACAGATGTCAGAGTACAAAGCCTAGACAGACACATACATGAGTTAATGTGTTGGTAATTGCAAGGCTTTACCTGCCCCTAAAACTTCCCCCTCCTCCCTGCCCAAGAGTCCTTCATATTCGAGTTAGTACAGTTAGAAACAAAGGAGCTGAGTGAGCACTCCCTTCCCCAAAAGCTCAACCATAAACATGAACATTTTAAGAATTATCTATACTTCCACCTCCTTAGGGGAAGTACAAAACATAGTAACAAAAGCCTATCGCCTCACCTTAGGGGGCAGGGTTCTGATTCAGTGGGAGGCACCTAAAAGTTAGAGACGGCTACCCTTTAAATCTAAGGAGCCTGAGTTAGCAAATGCCATTTGCACGCCATAGGCATGACATTCACACAACATTCGCGACTTTTGCACCACATTAGCATACCATTCCCTTTCACTCGTGTGTGCCTACACTTTTGCCCTTCCTACCCTTTTCCCTTTCCTTCGTCCCAGCTGCTACCTTCCTGAAGATCTCCAATAAACACAGCTACCTACCATGGAGTGTGCGCTTGGAATTCTTTCCTTGTCATACACAAGGACCTGGACTATTTCTGGCCCACACAACTGTAACAGAATCCCTCCTCTGGAGTACATTCCCTGGTGAGGTGGCCCAGAGCACAAGGTTGTCCAGGAAAAAGGCAAGTAGAGGCTGGAATCCAACCCAAACTCCATCCACCAAGGCCTGCACCTGCCCAGAAGGTGAATGCTGTTCTCTCCTAATGGATGACTTGCCATACAGCCTAGCATGTCCTTCACATGGGGTTCAGAAAACAAGTTATCAAGTTCTTAATGGAATGGGAGGGCCACTCTTCCCAGCCTCCTATTAGTAAATGGAAACTGTTTTGGGGAAATGAAATGCCGACCAGTGGGGGTTTGTGTTGCGTGTGTGTGCGCGCGCGCGTGTGTGTGTGTGTATGTGTGTGTGTATGTGTAAGTCTGAGTCCTCGAGGGCACGAGGGGAAAGTGGTGTGTTAAAACCCAGCCAGCTGGGGCTGGGGATTTAGCTCAGTGATTAGAGTGCTTGCCTTGCAAGCACAAGGGCCTGAGTTCGATCCTTGGCACCACAAAAAACAAAACAAAACAAAAAAAAACCCAGCCAGCATCAGCCTTGGGAGCTGGGGACGTGGGCAGTGCTGGAGAAGGGGCCTGGCAACCTTCTGGGGTCTGGGGAAAGAGGCATAAACAATAGTTTGCCCAATACAAACTTGTCTGACCTTATAATATCGCTAAAGGGCAGCCTTCCAGCCCAGGCTGTAGAGCAGTAACTACAGCACATGATACTATGTAAGGAATCACAGGACGCTACCCCCTGACCTCTGAAATGAGCCCTGGGCCACAGCCCAAAGCACTTGCCAGCGCACTCCCACCCCTCCTCTTGGCAACGTGATCAGAACCGTGAGCAGTGCTGGTGGCTTTGGTCAAGCATAAACAAACAGTCGTGGCCAAGGTCACTCGTGAAACTGTGTACACATGGACTAGAGCGACTCCTGCACTCCTCCAAATGAGATGCCTCATTGTTTGCGGCCTGAGAATCCTCAAGGGAGTTCTGGGTACTGGATGCTGGGCAAGACAATAAACAGAGGTGGCAGGACATGCCTTTGTGGGAAGGGAAGGTTTGCCTTCAGGGAGGGCAGCACGACAGCCCACGGGTACAGCTTCCTGTAAGCCCTGGCAATGCCAGCGTCAACACCAAGGGCACAGTCACCTCACAGCACGAGGCGGGGGCCGTGGCCAAGCAGGAAGCCCAGCTCCCAGACAAGCTGCGAGGCACAGAGGGAGGCTGGCTTCCTAGAGGCACAAAGGCTCTAACCAAACCCTTCCCATGGCCGCCTCCGTCCCTTTACCTTTGGAACCTAAGAAACTTACCCCTGGGAGAAGGAAAAGGAAGAAGACATGTACAGGCAAAGGCACAGCCTCAGTGGAGTGAAACACTCCTGGCTGTAGGCCTCGTTGGTCTGGAGGAAAGCCCAGAAGAGAATCCTTCAGGCATTTGCAAATGGTTCCTTGGATTTGAATGTAAAATTGATCTGAAGGGCAAAGTATCACCTCTTTCCAAGAATGGATATAAGGTTATCACAATAGTGCACTTGATTCTTCCAGGCCCTCATTACAGCCCATTCACATTTCTCATACTTTTGTCTGTGTTTTTTTTTGGTATGTTTGAACACTCACAGGACATTGGGGAGAAGAAAAAACAAAGAAACACTCAGCCATGCTTTTGAGGTCATCTCAGAGGATGATTATCTTGTTAATTGGGGTTCTTCTTGGGGCTCTTGGATCACCATGCCACGGGTCCCCCAAAAGCTTGTATGACCCAGTGAAGGAGTCTAAATGAGGCCCACGTACAAAGGTCTACTATTTTAAAATTATAAATCTAAAAAACTTTAAAAAATATGTTCTACCATCCTGTCTTCACAAATACATACAGTGACCTAGAAAGCCAGGCTGTAATTTAAAATTCTCACCCGTCTGTGAAATCTGCTACACAGAGGGGACTAACCCCCAATACTCAGTCCTAGACTTATCAATTTCTCTTCCCATCCAAGTTAAAATGGAATGAAAATGGAATGGGTCTTCTGTGTTACGACGAGACAGGCACTGGGGGACAAGGTTTCTCGAGCCCTTTTCCACTTCCCCAAGTTTGTTGGAGGGCCACAGTCCCCAGGTGGTGAAAACACTGCTTCTGAAGGCCCCATTCTTTAGGGCCATTTGACTGATGGACTACTTCTCCTTGGCTTATGTTTGACTTACCTTGGGCAAGTTTCTGAATGTTCCAGGCCACAGCTGGCTCAATAGTTCTTCAAGTGAGGCTTCTGAGGACCCAAGATGAGGCCTGGTGCAGAATGCAGTAAGTAATTGGAAAGGATCAGTATTCTTTCCCTCCAGATGGGAGGAACCAGAGCCGCCTCCTCATCTTCCTTGCGGAATTATGTGCTGCTCCTCCCTGAGGACACGGGACCTTGGCAGGGCATGCCAGGTATGTGACAACTTGTAGCCACAACACAGTTGGCCGGCCGACCAGACCGCACTCCCAGGGGCCCATCAAATATTGATGCCGTGTATAATGTCTTTGGAACACGATACACCGCTTCTCAAACAAGATCCTGCCCTTCCATGACCCGGAGGAGGGTGAGGGCTTTTCATGTCCCTTAAGCAGCTGCACAACTGGTAAATTTTGCTGTTAGATGGGGACAAATTCACACAAGCGGTTTTCTTTTTTTTCAAAACAGGACAAGAGGTCTAGCTGCCTGTTTTGGGAGTTTTTCTAACTCCCCTCCCCCAGCTTTTCCAAACAGGGAAGAAAGGAGATGAAAAGGGCGGTCAGAAGCACCAGCTCGGCCAGGGGCTGGGCAAAGGGCTGTGCCTGTCTGTTTAACAGAATCCCTACAGGATCCCTGCTGGGCTGGGGGTCTGGCTGCCGCCTACGGATGAGGTGACCGAGATGGGAGGGCTCCATCAGGTACCTCAAGTGAGTGACGCTGAACTTTAGTTTCTGTAGGTGAGGCTGGTGCACTTCTGCTGCTGCTGGTGCCCCTCAGGAAATGAGGGATGTGGGAAGTCCCCACAGCCCAGAGGGGGCACCCAGGCCACACTGCTTTCTTTGAATGCTTCACTGGGGAAAGTGAGGAGTGGGTCCTGGTTTCTCAGAGTCCGGTCCTCTCGGCCCTGGCCAGGCGATCCCTGACCACATCTCTCCTCCTGCCTCTTGGTAGTCGCCTTTGTTTCTTCCTTTACCCTGTCACATCCCTTCTCCAAGGCAACATTCAGAAAGGCCAAGCTGCTTGGGGGCAGGGAGGCACAAGGGAATGAAATACTTGGAGAGAAGAAAAATGCTCTTATTTCATACAAAAACTGTTTTCTAGCCTCACACACACCACACGATTATCTACACACATACAGACACATATTGAGGAAGAGCCTAGAGTGAATTTAGTACTAGAGGGAGATCTTACAGCAAGTGAACCCTGACCAGCAAAGAGGAGAGAAAAGATAAGTGCTTCTACCAAGCAGGCCAAGGGGTAACATTACCCTTCCCAGGGCTAGCGAAACCGAGAGAAGGGAGTGAGTTGTTTGTTCCATGCTCAGAGTAAAGTTGGGGGAGTGGGGATTTAGCTCAAGTAGTAGAGCGCTTGCCAAGCGAGCACAAGGACCTGAGTTCGATCCCTAGCAACCCCCACAGAGTAAAGGTGGGACAACTAAAGTCATTCATTCTTGAGCACCTACTATGTGTCTGGTACTGGGTACTCAGCCAAGAACAAGACAGATGCTGGAAGAACAGAGCAGATCTAGTCCTGGCAGAGTCCAAGAGGCCAGAAGACACAGGATGCCGACATGCAGCAACCTCCTCAGTGTCCATCCCCAGTGACCCAGCTTCCTGTGTAGCTCAGCTTTTGGGAGAAGCCAGCCCCCCACCCCTCAGCTGGAGGCTGGGGCTCTGTGAGACTCCAGCTGCCTCACCGGCTCTGCGGGTTTGACTCCGAGACTCTCAAGAGATGTGAGCAGGCCAGGCATTGTTTGGCAGGGTCGAGAGAACTTCCAGAGTTTTGACTTTGCTCAACTCTGTGACTAATCCTCATGGAGAGAAGTACAGCTAAGTGGGCCTGACCCCAGGAAGGGCCCCGGGCACAGACCCATGTATCTAGCTCCACAGTCCACACAACCCAGCTCAGGACCATGGAAGACAGGTGAGTTTGGCAGGTGCCTTGGGGACAGAGTCCTCCCTCTTCTGGAAGCATTGCCCAAGGCCGACCTCTCTGTTCTGAGTGGGGCCAGATGTGCAGGTGAGGCCAAGGACAGCCGAGGCCACTTTTCCCTTAAGGGACGTTAAGCTGCTGATGAAACAGGTCTCACAGAAGGCAGAGCAGAGACAGATTTTGAAGAGGGAGACGTCAAATCTTGCTGAGCACCTGACTAGACTGAGAAGTAAAATGGCAGGAGCGACCACAACCCTGGGACTTTGAAGGACACCATTCCCATGTTAGGCCACCTCAAAGGAAGGCAAATGGAGTACAAGGGTCAGGGGTGGCCTTGATCACTAAAGAATGTCACACCGTAAAACAGCTCAGAGCTTTGGCGTCCATGGCTTAGGCTTGAGTCCTGGCTCTGCTACTAACTTATGTAGTTGTAACAAGTTACTTTAACCTCCAAGGGCCTCCAAATATACCTACCCCAGAAAGTGGCCATAAGGACTCAAAAGCATTTGCAGGGGCCTGGCATGTGGTCAGCCCTCCACGATTACTTGTTGCGTCTGGGCTGTGTGCTGGAGATCCAGCTGTCCAGCCAGATGCCAGGGACAAGTGTCCTTAAGGGCCACTGGCTCTGAGGAAGAAGGGCAGAGACGAGTTTATACGCAGGGAACTCCTGGCAGATGGCCCGTTCGCAGAGAGGACTCAGCTCAGCGCCCCGGCAGTTGTCCTAAGGATTCTTCCTGTTTTAAATCTCCCCGACTCGCTGTTTACACTCAGTGGGACCCCTGTGTTGTAAGCGAAGGCCAGCAGGGAGGCTAGGTGCTGGGCATCACATTCAGTGGCTCCAGGAATCTGTTTCCCTGAGCCTGCAAAGCCCCAGGCCTTAGCTTGGCCCTGAGTGAGGAGAGAAGCCTGTTTCCCAGCACGACTTCCACATTCTTTCTGGGTGGAATGCATCTACATGGCCAAGTCTTGGGGGCTGGGACTTAATTAACTCTTGACAAACCTCAACAAAACACCACACGGAAGAACAGTTCCTCCCCCAGCCTTGGAAAGCCTGAATGCCAAGGAGATATTTTCATTTGGTTTTAATCCCTTGTGTCCGCCAAGTGATGCCCCGCAGTGCCAGTGAACCAGCAAGAGGATCTGTCTGAGCATCTGGGGACAGGGCTGAAGATTTCTGGGCAGAAAGACAGCGTCTGCTTTGTTGAGTTTGAATCCTGGGCAGATATCGCATGCCTACTATGCACAAAGCTTATGCAGGGTTCACAGTGTTGGAACAGATGCCATTCTGGATTCGAGGCGGTCTGTAAGATGAGAGAGTGAATACTGTACATGGTGGGGAACACAAAGGAGCGAGTCATCTGAAAGGAGGGGGCCCTCAACCGTGGGGCACTCATAAAAAGCCTGCTTCTGAGCAGAAGCCCAACTGGAAAGGGAAGAGCCAGGTGCAGCTATGCAATCCTCTCTCCCCTCCCGCAAGAACTTGGCCTCGGCTAAGGTCAGATGTGAGAGCAGATCCCTACTTACCTGTGATGTACCTCTCGCACTGCAGCCGGCAGCCTGGCTGTCCGACTGGCCTATTTAACCCTGCTGGCCTTATCAGGAGTTTCGTCTGGCTAGCAGTGAGGGGCAGCCCAGCAGGAAGGCTACAAGGGAGGTAGGTTCTTCCTACTCTGGGCTTTAGCAACAGCCTTCCAGGTCTCCCTGGGCCTGGGGGGGGCCTACTTCCATCCATAGTGAATTCTGAAAGCCAAATTGAATCATGTATCAGTCTATCCCTTGCCCTCAATATTCAGAGGCTGCTTCCCACTACCAGACTCCTATTTAACTGTCTCACCCCAGTTCCCAGTGCCCTTCACCACCTGACTCCATTTACCCCCCCAGCCTCCCATCCAGGACTCATGCTGATCCCTTCATCTGGAACACCTTGCCCTGGCTCCACTGTTGCAACCCTGCCCACTTTCAGGTCAGCCTCAAATGCCGTTTCCTCTAGAGACTTCCCTGATCTACCCACAACCACCCTCTCTCTGCCAACCCCTGCCCCCCACCTCCTGGAATGACCTCACCTCCTCTGACTTCTGGCGTTTTATACCTGCCTGGTGTCACTTGGCACACTCCACCTAGACTGAGCCTCTTATCCTGTTAACTTGGCCGCTTTGGGGGATTGAAGTCTTCCTTCCCTCTTCTCTCTTCTCTCCTTCCCCCCCACCCCACCTTCACTCAAGTTCCACCCATGAAATGTTCTCTCCCTTTGCGCATGGGCTCCTTGCTACAGCTACTACCACCTCTTCTAAATTGTGGGCCCCAAACTTCAAAGCTCAAGATCCTGTCGCTCAACAGTCTCAGCCTTGGAGTTGTACCTGCAGTTAGCATCTCCCAGTAAGCATGGTGTAGTCCCCAGAGCGCCTGAATTCTTTTTGCATAGGTAAATCCAAAGTAAAAGCGCTTTCCTCCCCCTGGACTTCCCTAGTGCTACCCAGTGTCTACGGGGCCATCAAAAACGAGGCTCCTGAATGCTCACGGTTGTTCTTGAAACAGGCACTCTTAGGATTCATCCCTGGATGCCCTTTACCCTGCCCAGGCCTGTCTGCCCTCCAGCCTTGTCCTGGCACCTACCCGCCCATCTTTTCCTGGCCACTTCCGTTAGTCCCAAGTACAAATTCTTCCTCCTCCTCCCTGGTTGCTGTTCACTAGCCTCAGAAGTGGGCTCCCTCCATCCTAGGCGTGCTCGCAAGTGAAGGTGGAATAACAGACCCCCTTTTATCACAGTGCTTGTCCCTACGCTGTCCCCGAGTCATGGGAGCCCTGAGCTTCCCAGATATGTCTCAAATCAATTGCAGTCATTTTCCAGCCAGGAAGCCAAGGCTCAGCTTCAAGCCCTCTCTCTCCTTCAGAGCCAGATCCACTCCATATAGTGCTGGAATCTCCCTGGTAAGTTCCCTCACCCTCCTTTGTCATCCCCCTCAAGCATTCTGGCCTACCCATTTCTCACCCCCTGCAAGGCTCCCTCAGGCAAGATCCTCTGCCTGTTCTAGCCCTAAGCACTTGGCTTATCAGCCAATGTGTCCCTCTTCACTGTGGGAACAGAGATGGGTTCCTCCATTCCATACCCCAAGGACTGGCAAAGTTCTCTCACATACAATAGCTACCCAATAAATGAAAATATACTGAATGAGCCAGGCATGGTAGCACATACCTGTAATCCCAGCACTTGGGAGGCTGAGGCAGGAGGATCACCGAGAGTCCAAGGTCAGCTGGGCTACATAGTGAGTTCAAGGCCAGCTTGGACTATGTGGTGAGACCCTGTCTCAAAAAAAAAAAAGAAAGGAACAAAAATATACTGGATGAGTGCCTGCCTGCTATGTGCAAAATCCCAATTCTAGGATCCGTACCCCTTGGTAGGGTTTGTTACCAGCATTTGAGATGGAAAATGGCAGCAGGACACCAAGGAAAACATCCAGACTGAGCACTGCAGGACTTCCAAGAAAGAAGAGGTAACCCAACAGCACAGGGTAAAAACAGGTAGACAGGGAGGAGAGGGGAAAAAGAGACAGTTCAAAAGGGAGAAACAGTGCATCATTAAGTAGAGACGGTGAGTAGACCTATTTAGAGAGGCCAGGCTGGACGAATAAGCTGAAGTTAAAATGCCAAGACCAGTGAATACCAGGCTGGTAGCAATAACTTTAGCTAATTTTTATTGATACCCACTGTATACCAGATGCTGTATTTTGTTCATGGATTCTTTACAACCCTATGGGGTAACTACCATGAACACAGTGAGTATGTGGTTATACCCACTTTACAGATGAGCACACTAGGGCCCAGAAAGGTCATTTAATTTGCCCAGGATGACACAGTGATTAAGTGGCAGAGCAGAGATTCAAACCCAGAGGCTGTGCTCTCAGCCACCACCCTTTACAGCCTCTCAGTTGACAACTCAGTCTCTATAAGGAGATATTAAAAATGAGGCAGTCCTGTCTTGTGCTAGTCTGAGTTTCTCTTGCAGCATCCCATTCCACGCACAAACACAACAGACCTTCACTAAAGATACATCAGATTTTAAATAACTGGCCAGGTATGCAGGTCTGAAGCTCCCCTGCCTGCACAGGCCTGTCCCTGATGTCATGTGTTAGGTGACTGGGTCGCGTTCCCATGACAGAGTTTGGAATCTCATGTGCTTTGTGCCTATACCAGTCATAAGTCCCTTCTCTGGATGCAAACCTCCAAAATGCCACCTCTTGCCTGAATAATGCTTAACCTCATCTGTAAAATAAGACTAGCAATATGTACTTCTCAGTATAGTTGTGAGCATGTATATGTTAATATGTTTTGTATTTTATGAATTATCAATATAAAGTCATAAATTTTGCAAGGCACAGAGCTAGGTTCAAGTCACATGACTTTGGATGAGCCATTGAACCTCTATTCTATTCTAAACTCTTCCATCCTCATATGTATTATATCTCTTCAAGAATCTCTTGATCAAACCAGGTGTGGTGGCACACATCTGTAATTCTAGCCCTCAGGAGGCTAAGCCCAGAAGATCACAGTGAGTACGAGGCCAGCCTGGACTACATAGTGAGTTCAAGTCCAGCCTGAACTACATAGTGAAACCCTGGCTCAAAACAAAGAAACAAAAAAACAATAACAAAAAACCAAAAAGGAATCCTTGATCAACTAAATCTCAGAAACAGCCTATATGCCCTTCAACAGATGAATGGATAAGGAAAATATGGTATGTATACACAATGGAGTATAACCTTGTGTCATTTATAGGAAAATGGATGCATCTTTTTTGTTTTGGTTTGGTTTGGTTTTTGTTTTTTGAGACAGTGTCTTGCTATGTAGTCCAGGCCAACTTTGAACTCACTATGTAGCTCAGGTTGGTCTCAAACTTGCAGCAGTCCTCCTGCCTCAGCCTCCTGAGTGCTGGGATTACAGAACCACATCAGGCTGCAAATGGATGCATCCTGAGACCATAATGCTAAGTAAAATAAATCTGACACAGAAGGTTAATAGCACATGGTTTCTCTTGTATGAGAAACCCAAAATATAAATAATTTGAAGAATAAAATAAAAGATACATGATAGGGAATAGAGAGGTAGACTTCGTGGAGATGGAAAGGGGATTTGGGAATGAAGGGAGAGAGGGCTGGGAGGGGAAGAGGAAGTAAAAATGATTAAGATATAATATTTATATGTACCAATTCCCCAAGATTACAGTAATCATTATGTATCACAAACACAAACTAATGAAAAAAGAAATGGACATGCTAAAATAAATAGATGAATAAATAAATACCCCATGATCCGACTCGACATGCCCATCTCCACCCCTCCACTGCTCCCAGGCTCTGGGAACCAGTTTCTTTGTCAGCCTTCACAGTCTGAACAACCCCAGTGCCACGGACTCGGGTAAGAACCGATTCTCTCTCTCCGGGCTATCATTTGAGATGACCTCCATCTCTCCCACAACTGGCTTCAGCCCAGTCCTGCATCTGTCTTTCCTTCTGAACCACAGGTCAGCCAACTCTCTCTACAAATGTCCAAATAGTAAATATCTTGGGCTTTGTGGGTTATATGGCCTTTGTTCCAATGACTCAACTCCACAGTCATAGCAGGAAAACAGCATGATGACATGTGAGTGAATGGGCGTGGCTGTGTTCTAATAAAACTTTATTTACAAAACAGATGCTGAGCCAGAATTGACCCTTTGTCCGTAGTTTTCCCAGCCCTGCTGAGACTCCTGACTTCCTCAAGTACTCACAAGATCTTATTCATTTTTGCACCCTCATACTTGCAGCCTTGAAAGTGAGAACAGAGTTTAACTCTAAGAGGTCTCAAATAATAGATAGATAAATAGATAGATAGATAGATATGTAGATAGATGGATGCAATCATTAAGATTGCCTTTTTATGCTTTATGGGGTGCAAAACACCTGGAACTCTATAATTAAATATTTATTATTCCATTGTGGGGAGGTGCTGGGGATCAAATTCAGAGCCTCTACCACTGAGCTAAATCCCCAACCCCTGTTATTCCACTTTACAGGTGAAGAAAATGAGAGATTAAGTAATCTGCTCAAGTCCAAATAGCTGGTAAGTGTACTGCAGGGGCTCATACCCAGACCTATGCAAAACACCACACACGCTGGATGCACTTATGAATGTTAGTGGTCAATTATAAGTGAGGAGGTTGAGCTAGGTGTCCCCCAACTCACCCAGCACATCAGTGAAGGGTCTTAGAAGTCCTGGCCTGGCTTCTGGTGTAGTCAGGGGCTGCCAGGCTGGGGTAGGGGAGGTATTATTTCACCTCTCCTGTGTCTTCTCCTGGCCTTCCAGGAGCCAGGGCCTGCCCACCAGCCCTCAGCAGGCATCAAGAGGCCTCTGTGAGTGTGAACAAAGCTCCCGGGGGCTGGACCATAGTGTGCACTGTGAGCCCATTCTCTCTCTGGAGACCAGAGTGACCGTGACTTTGAGTGACTTCCAGGCCGCTGGAGTGGATCCCCATCCTAGACCTGGCAAGAACCAAAAGGAATCTTTGGGAGGAGCAGGAGGTAGGGTCAAGGGCCGTAAAAATGATTAAAATGCAATATGTAAATGTACCAGTTCTACAGGATAAATGTAATTATTATGTATCACAAACACACCTAGTAAAGGGGGGCAGATCTGAATTCATTACCCAATTTCCTTTTCCCCAACCCAGTATTAAATCAAGGGAGGATCCCAGGCCTTAAAAGGACAAAGAAAGAAGAAAGAAGGTTTAGGAAGTGGATTTTAGGGAAGGTCAGTCCCTTTAAATTAACTATCCCTCCTTAAAGTACGTCCCAGATGTGGGGAATGATGGGAGGTACCCAGCTTTGAACGTGTGCCATAGAGATAAGGCTGGCACGGGCATGACAGAATCAAATGGCCACATGTCTGGGAGCCACGGAAGCATTTTGGCTCAAGCAACTGAGATGTGGTTTCAGATAAGTTCCCTGAAGCTGTGGTCAAGAGGTCTGGAAGCCAGAAAAGCAGTTAGGAGGATGTCATCAGGGGTGAGCCACTCAGAAGACTTGAAGAAGCAAGTGACAGCTGTGGAAACAGAGACAAGTTCCGTGTGGTCTTTGCCAGCACTACCCATGAACTCTCCCTGGCCCTTCTACTTCCTCTATTCTTTCATTCATCAGATGTCGCTTGAGCCAGTACAAACAGACGCTGTGCTGTATACGACGTGAGTACACCGTCCCACCCCCTCATCCTCATTTCCCTTTTCCCTTTCTTCGTGTGTCTCAGTCTCCTTCTCTGCACACGGCCTTGCATCCCCACATCCTCCTTTAGCTAGCTTTCCAACAGGAAGTCGGGGGCTGAGGCCCGAAGCCCCACCTTCTTCCAGAGGCAAAGGGCAGGGCTGGGGCAGTCACCTACAAGCAGAGGATATGTCACTTGTGCGAGATTTGCTTGGGGGCCCTCAGAGCTCAAACCCTCAGGGCAGCACTGTGGCGGGCAGACCAAAGGAATGTTCCCAACTCTCCCTGTGTAGTTAAAAACCTACACAGCATATATATTCAACACGTTGTAAACTAAAAGAAGACAAAAAGAAACACACTGCCTCCTCTTCGGTAAATCTCAGTGATCTCACCCCCTCTGAGGGTCTCTAGACTAAACTGTACTTTGCTCAGAGTCCAACAGAAACCACTTTAAATCTTTACAGTGGGGGGAGAGGGCTTATTTAATGCAGAGAGTTGGTAACGAAGGTCACAGAGGAGCTGGGAAGTTGGCCAGGGGCAGAGATGGTAACCCAGAGTGGCTGGAAGCAACCCCCACCCCCAAGAGCTTGGGGGAAAGAGCAACAGGCAGTGACACCCAAGCCTGAGGCCAGCTTTGCCTGCCAAATGCCGGAATAGAGGCAGACCTACCCGCTGGGACTGGAGATACAGAAGATGATCCAAGCCTGAGAGACAAGAGAGCTGCCCAGCTTCTCCCTTCCCTCCTGCCCTCTCGTTTCTGACCAGCACCTTCATGGGTCAAACTCAGCCAGCGGCTGCTGACATGGCCTGAGAGGTCAGCCCTCCAGCAACTCAGAGCAAGAGACGGGCAAGAAACGGATAGGGGAGCAAATGGGCTCGGCCCGAGTGGCTTTGTATTCACCATGTCTTATGGTGCACCTGCACCAGCCCTGCAGAAGCCCACCTCGCTGTGCCTCTGATCTGTTAGATGAGACCCGGACCAAGGACAGGGCAACTGCATCCTGGCAGGGAGATACCACTCGGGGCTTCATCTTCCTGCCCGTCCATGAACAGTGACTCCTGGATACTCACACTTACTTGTTCCCATCATACGATCCCTCCATTCCTCCTTCCTTTCCTCACTTGTTTCCCACTCACTCATTTGATCACATACGGGTCGCTCTGTATGTGTCAGGCATTGTGCTGAGTGTGGGGAACATGCTGGAGTAAGAAATACCGCCCTCACAGAGACTTCCTCTAGTGACACTCTTCCATAAACGGCCCTGTGCCGTGCAGGCCCACGTGGGCACCGCCAGAAGCAGGTACCCGGTGGGTGGTAGCACAGGGAACGATGGCCGGTTCCGCCTGGGTGGTGGGCAAGAAAGGCCTTAAGAAGAGCCTGTGTTGAAGCTGAATCTTAATATTCCAGACAGAGGGAGGCAAAAAAGAGATTTATATCTAGTGGGCAGGACAAGTGACATCCGAGAGGCAGGCTAGTTGCTGGAGGATCACTCTAGGTTATTCCTCCTGGAGCTCTCAAAGGATTTTAACCAAGAGAGGAAGTATCTTACACCATTTGAGCTGCTATAGCAAAGTGTCATCAACTGGGTGGCTTATGAAATTTATTCCTCTCTGTCAGGAAATCCCAGACTGAGGCACTGGCAAAGTTGGCATCCAAGGAGAGCCTGGTTTCTCCCAGACAACATTTTCCTGCTGTGTGCGCACATGGGGAGGGCTGAACAAGTTCCCCTGGGCCTCGCCATAGGGCATTAATTCTACGTGTGAGGGCCTGGCCTTCCGCTCTCAACCCCCAGGGCCCGCCTGCTCATCACCCCAGGGGGTCGGGATGTCCAGGAGAGGATTTGGGGGAGGGGGGACACAGACATTCAGACTACAGCAGGAAGCTCATCAGTGTTGAGCTTCAGCAAGATCACTCTGGCGGGATGCAGCGAACCCAGAAGTGAGACCCGTAGTGAAGACCAGAGAAAGCTGGTGTCCACAGAGGAGTGTGATTCCCCAGGACATCCTGATGGTCACAGTCTGGTTGAGAGAAAGAGAGAAGAGGGAGAAAGAAAGGAAAGAAGGAAAAAGGAAGGAAGGAGAGGGAGAGAAAGAAGGAAGAAAGGAAATAATCCTGCTTGGAGAAAGTTAAGCTTTTTCCCAATAAATCAGTTGTCAGGGGCTCAGGTTGCTAAGCTACTGGAAAGTGGAACAGCCTGCACTCACTAAAAGGAGCTTCGGGGGAGGCGAGTGTAATCAGTCAAGTTCTCCCTCCTGCAGGCCCAGAGCTCCAGGTGCCCCGGCCTGGAGGGGAGGGGTGGAAGCTGCCCACTCCCGGAAGGTCCCCCAGGTTCAGAGTTTAAGCACTGCAGCAGAAGCGGCGGCCTAGCTGCTGCAGGCTGGAAGAACATGAGCGATTACTCACTGGGGCTGCAGGTGCAGGCAAGGCCGCTGTGCACTGTGCTCCAGGCCAGTTAGCACAACACTGTACTGCCATTCCAGGGAGCAAGTTCCAGTTAATCTTTTCTTGCATGTTTAGGCCGTGGGATGGTCTGGATCTCTCCTAGTCCAGGTTTGCCCCATGCGACCAAAATGGCTTTTTCTCATCAGTATCAAAGACTTCACCACCACCACCTGTAGCTTCCCAAATCCCAGGAGGACAGTTGCATTACAACAGAGCCCAGGAGGCTCTCCACGGTCTGGAATGGGTAATTTTGCCCCTGGAAATGTGAGGGTGAAGCAGCGTGGCCTCGTGCTCCTGCTGCACGTTGGGGCTGGGGACTGTGCCTGGGAGCCGCCAGATACACAACACTTGACTCTGTTCCACATGCAAGGCCCGTGCATGCTGGATAATAGCTGCTTAGAGACACACATCTTGGGAGGCAGCCACATCCAGCCTCCCTCCTTCTCTGATATGCACACATCCCTAGTCTCTTCTGGGTCCCACTGGAGGCAAAAGGGTGACGAGAAGGACGTAGTACCAGTTGCCTCCCAGCATCAAAGTCTAAAAGGGTAGGAAGGTGGTGGGGTGCCCAGAAATAGTGAAACCAGAGGAACAAAAGACAGGACACTGGGATTGCATCTACTAATGTGGGGGTGGGGAGAAGGGAGGGAGGGTGAAGTCAGGACCTAATTGAGATGGTGCAGCTGGTGTGGAAGACAGTATGGTGGTGGCTGAGATAATTAAAACTGCAATTTCCACCTGATCCACAGTTCGACCTCTGGTTATAGACCCAAAACAATTGAAAGCAGCATCTCAAGGAGATATTTATATTCTCAAGTTCATAGTAGTTTTATTCATTATAGCTAAAGCCTGGAAACAACCCAGTGTCCACTGATGGATAAATGGGTGTTATGGCTTGTGTCTAGATGTCCCCACAAAGCTTCATGGGGTCATAGGTGGGGTTTTTTTCAAAGGTAACTGAATCTAGAGTGTGTGATGCTGGGATAAGGGTGTGTGCTTACTAAATTAGTCCACTGATTAGTCTGACACCACACTAATCCCAGCAGTCTGGATAAGATATAAGGGGCAGAAAGAAGCTGCTAAAGTCCCTTGCTTGCTTTGCTGCCTTCTGCCTGCTGTGGGCATTTTCTGTTCTGTAAGTCTTGTCTGCCATGCCCCTCTGCCTTGGAGCCAGCCAACTATGAACTCAAACCTCTATGAACTGTAAGCCAAATAAAACTTTCCCCCTTTATCTTTGGGTGTTGGGTATTTTGTCCCAGCAACCAGAAAAGTAGCTAAAACAATAGATAAACAAAAAGTGCCCTATGCATACAATGGAATATTATTCAGCCTTAAAAAGGAAAAAATTCTGACATATGCTACAAGATGGGTGAGCTTTGAGACATTAGCCTAAGTGAAAGAAACTGTCACAAAAGAACAAATACTATATGAGTCCACTTATTTGGAGTACCTAAAATATCCAAATCATAGAGTCAGAAAATACAATGGTAGTTGTAGGGGCTAAAGAGAGAATGTGGAGTTTAATGGGGACAGAGTTTCAAAACACTTTGGAGATGGATGGAAGTAATGGCTGTACAACATTATGCTAGTATTTAATGTCACTGAACTATATACCTAAAATAGTTAAGATGGTAAATGTTATCGCATATGTATTTTACTATGTTGTGGTTTAGATCGAAAATGTCCTCCAAAAGTCTCACATATTTAAAGTGACTGGATTATGGGTTCCTCCATCAGTGGGGTCCTCCATCTGCAGGTTCTGTAGCTAAGTGTACTGGTAGGAGGTGGCCTCGTTTGTGGGTGGGTCATTGCAGGGATGACCTGGAAGGGTGCATTTTTTGTCCCTAGCTCCTCCCTCTCTCTGCTTCCTGGCTGCCCTGGGGTGAGTAGCTCTCTTCCACCAGGCCCTTCCACCATACTGTTTCTGCCTCAGGCCCAACTAACCATGGACTGAATACCCTGAAACCATAAGACAAACAAAACCTCACCTCCTTTAAGTGGTGGGTGTTGGGTATTTTGTCCCACTGACAAGAAAATGACTAAGATGTACCATGGTAAAAAAAAAATTGCAAAAAAAACAAGAAAAAAGTTTGACAGGAAATATAAACTAAGAGTTGCAATGGAAAACAAGAAATCAATCAAAACCTGAGATAGAGAGGGAAGCTCTGCGGGTAAATGACCAAGGTGGGGAGGATCTGGAAGAAGAAACACATCGCTGTTCACATTCCTTTGAGCCTCCATGCTGAGCAAAATCCATGCAAGGCACAGAACTGTCACATGGCCAGCTCATCCTCAGACTTGCAGGTCTTGTTACCCCCAATCTGTCCCCTGGTCCCAGGCCATTAACTGTGGCCCCCTTCTGAACGTCAACTTCCTACTTAACATCTGTGGGCCTTGTGTAACTTTCTTAACCTCATTGTGCCTCAGTTTTTTCATCTGTAGAATGGGGGTAATCTCTACCTAATAGACTTGTAAGCATTAAAATAATATATGAGATGTGCTTACAGCTGTAAGCGCATGGTAATTACTTGAAAAATATTAACCATGATGATTTTCATCATTGTCACCTGCACATTATTTTATGCTCCAAGTATGAAATGTATGGTAGAGAAAATAAAGCTGAAGGAGGCCAAATACTTGTCAAAGGCCACATAGCAATTGTGTGTTGGAGCCAAGATTCAAATTCATATGTGCTAGACCTAAAGCTCAGGTTCTTTCTGTGCTGCCAAATTCATCTCTCTTGGTTTACCGTGTCCTCGATGATCCTGTAACATATGTGGAAAGCAGTTGTGGGCTGGTGGAGCAAGCACAAGCCACGGAGCCGGCACACCTGAATTCCAGGTCCTACCAGCCAACAACGTGACATGGGACAAGTCACTTCCACTCTCTGGGCCTCAGCGTCCCTGTATAAGGTGAGTAACCGCACTCAGATCTAAGGGGGTTTTTTTGGTCCTTGTAACAGTAAAGCCACGACAGTGAAAATGCCAACCCAGCTCACATTCTGTTTTTGACCAAAAGAAAAAAAAAATTAGACGCCAAGTGTGGTGGCACATGCCTATAATCCCAGCTTCTCGGGAGGCTGAGGCAGAAGGATTGCAAATATGAGGCCAGCCAGGGCAACTTAGCAAAATTTTAAAAAAAAGCTAGGGAAGTCTGAAGTAGGTTGATTGCCAAGAGTTCGAGGTCTAGATAATAAGACCCTGTCTCCAAAGAGAAAAAAAAAGGGGGGTGCTGGGGATTGTAGCTCAGTTGTAGTTGCTTACCTAGAATGTACAGGCCCTGGATTTCATCCCCAACACCAAAAAAAAAAAAAAAAAAAAATTAAACCTTCTTCCCTCTGATTGCTTTCTTCAGGCTGCCTGGGGCAGCATTTCAACCACAACTTTATGAAATACCTTTCTATCCCTTGCTGATTCCTTGTGCTTCTGTTTTCTTTTCCTGGAAGTTTCCACCCCTTTCTGTGGCTCTGATCCATGCTTTCAGTTCATGCCTAGATCTATGCTTATATCCAGGCCTTTAATTGGAAAATTAAAATACTACGCATCTCAATGGCAGGACCAACCCCAAGCAAAATGGTGGTTTGGTTAGAGCCTGTCTTCAGCTTCCTCCATTTTTGTGCCCCTAGCCTGCTGTGGGCTTCTCCTCCCAGCCCCTGGAACCTGAGGCCCTTGGGCTTTCTCCCCCTCTAACCAAACCCGATCTCTGATCAGAAGCTGAAATTCCTTTCCACTCAGGTGAGAGTGATAGGTAAGCACTTCAGCGCCTTCCATCCAAGCACTGACGCTGCCTTCAGTCTGCCCTGCAGCTGCTCTGCCCAGTTTCATTGCTGATGCATCTTGGAAGGGAAGATGCTTGCTCTCCAGTGCAGGGTCTTCCCTGGCTGGAGAAGTCCCACCACGCAGTGCACTGGGACTCTCCTCTAACCAGGCCCTGGCCTTGTCCCTGGGAGGTCTCCCTACTTTTGAGGCAATATTATAGTCTTAATTGTCAAGCCTACATCTCTCATCTTTGTATCTCAAAGAGCTCTGGAAATACTAATTCATAGAAGACACCATCTAAAACACCAGACTTTCAGGAGACCAATTTCTAGCTGCAACTACAATTCATTTTCTACCTAACAGCCTCTATTAAGAAAAAATTCAAGGTTTCTAATGCCCTTGTCAATCGTTGGTCCATCATAAAGGTTAAATGACCCAGTGTTGGGCTGTAGTTTTAGTGAAGTTCCCAGCTGATACACAGATGCCATTTCATTGGTACTGTATTCCAGACTGACAGCTATGTGGTAGGTGGGTTCCCTTCTGCCTCCACCCTCATCCAACCCCTTTGCTACCCGGGACCGTGAAAAAACAGAAAGATCTACTCCCAGCTCGCCAGTACCAGCAGTTCTCAAGGAAGATTCATTTGGTCATCAAAAACTGTAAACCCACACCCTTTATTTAAAGATTTTTCAAGTGTTCTCTTTGGTCCTTTTCTGCTCTTTACTAAGAAAGAATAAACATGAAGGTGAACTGAAGAGAAGGAGAGAGCTGTATATGATGATCATTGTGTCAGGCACACCAGAATAAAAGTGCTTTGAGCAAAGAAACTGGTTACAGTCTGCAAATTGTAATCAACCCGACGAAGGCTGCAATGGATGATAAAGAACCAGGAAAGTGTCCCTCCTTTAGAAGTTCTGTGACAATTTAACGGTCAATTGGTGAAGGCTGGCATTCATCGCAAAACCGTAGTAATGGAGAAATCTTGTCTGGCTCTGGAAGCATGTTTTAAATCTGCTATGGTGACCTTATTGTCCTAGAGCCAGGCAGGTGTGGCAGGTCAATAACTGTGAATCACAAACAGCCTGTATTAGGTACCTTTCCAGAGTCAATGGTTTGTAAGAGAGCAGATTTAATAAAGGACATTTATAAATTACAAGACCCAAAAGATCCAATCAAAAGCTGGGAACCCACAACACTGTCCCATGTACGTCCATGTCTGCAGATGATGGCTGAAGAAATCTTTACTGGAACCAGGATATGATGCTTGCAGCGGAGATGATGACCAGAGATCCCCTGAAGCAACAGCAGCCATCCTTGACGACAGCAAGACCCCAAGCTCCTTCCCCAACGAGAACAGCCAAGTGCCCTTCAGGAGAACCAGCTGCAGCAGAGCTTCTCCTGGGAAACAGCTGGCCACTATCCTCTGCTCCCATTCTCCTTTATGTTGCATCAGCAACAATCCTCAGGTGGATCCTCTATGCCCAGAACCACACCAGCTTAGTCCAGCTGGGCGTCCTGGCTCAAGCTGACCACAATAATAAGTCCACCACACAGCCCTTCAGAACCAGGAGGGCTGTTGATTTAAAAAAAAAAAAGAAAGAGGAAAAAAAAAATGCCTCTTCCCTAAGCCGCCTTGTTTAGCTCTACCTCCCCATGTCTGTTTTCCCTGTGTCTTCTCCATGTGTCTCTCTGTGGATCTCACATCAGGATGTTTGTCTTTGGATTTAGGCCCCACTCAAACAATCTAAGGTCATCTGATTTTTAGATCCTTAAATTGATTACATTTTCAGGGACCCTCTTTGCCAACAAATTTAGGGATCTCTGGTCAGAACCTCTACAAGAGCAGTGGTTAAATCCAGCGAACCATGTGGGAAGCTACCTTCAGGGGGCAAGCAAAGCAGACTATAAGGAGTCCAGGTCAGAAAATAGAACGGCACATTGTGGATGAGGTCCACGAGGGGTTCTGGCTGAATGGAGCAGTCAGCTGATCCAGAAGGCCCGCCTGGGCCAGGCAGCCAGCAGGAGCCTAGTGCCAACCCTGGAAAGGGAGGGGAACTCGTGGAAGAGGAGCAGGGACCCAGAAATAACCAAAGCCGAAAACAAGTTGAAGAACGGGTTATGGTCAGACGCATCTGCAGCCTCGCTGTCTAGGACGAGCATGAGCAACAGCATGAGGAGTCACAGCGACAAGCACAGGCCTGGACGGCGCCTCTGGGCTGCAAATTCTATGAGGACAGAGGTCCGCACGCCTCGTTCTCTGTCACGTGCTCGGATCCCCAAGTGAGGTCTCCATAAATACTAGTGTCCTTGCCATTGTCAAAGTTGGCCTAAGCCCACGGCTGGATAAGGTGAGGGAAATGGGAAGACAGGTTCAGTTTACACAGAGCTTCAGTGAAGGCCTGGACCTGTCTTGGAGTGCTGGTACTCAGTGCTGTTAGTCGGCCACACCTCAGGCCTGTGCTCTCTCTACTTCCTTACAGCCTGGAGGAGTTTCCTGTGGCTGCTGTGACGAATTACCACAAACTCAGTGTCCTAAGACAACAGAAATTGATTCTCTCATAGTTCTAGAGGTCAGAATCCCAAACTTGTATCTCAGGGCCAAAATCAAGGTGTCAACAGGGCCACACGCTCTCTACGAGGGACAAGCCTCCCTTGCCTCTCCCAGCTTGTGGGAGCTCAGGGTTCTGGGCCTCACTCCTGTCTCTGCCTCTGTCTTCACAGGGCTGTTTCTCCTTTGTGTCTTCTCCCATGTCTCTGTTCGGAGTCTCTTGTAAGAACGCTTGTTGTTGACTTTGGGGTCCACCTGAACGACCCAGGGTGATCACCTGTCTAGACCCTTAACTCGATTATGTTTTCAGGGACCCTCTTTCCAAACAAAGTCACGTTCACAGGTTCCAGGATGTGGGCGTCTCTTGCAGGGGCTCTCATTCAACTTGCTACGCCTCGTCTGTCCAAGTGTACCTGTCCTGTGCTTCATTCCTCAGTTCTCAATGGCATGTTAAATATTTTGAGCAAAAATGTTAGTGATTTAATGCATTATCTCTGTTTTAGCAGAGAATTCCAGAAGACTTAGACTGTTGGTTAAGAGAATAGCTCTGAGGAGCTGGAATTTCAGGCCCTTGTTTGGAAGAGGCTTTGTATCCACAGACCTCCCATGAGCTCCCTGCTCCCTGCTCCCAGCAGATTCACCCTGTTACCCCTCACTGCAAGTCATGGGAGAGGTAGAAGTGCTTTTTGACCATTTTTTCTCTTCCCAGCTCTCTAAATAACCTTTGCTTCTTTATTCTTATTCTTAATTTTTATTCTTAAAATTATTTTTAATTTTTATTCCTAAAACATATTCTTAATTTTTCCCCTTTATACGACTTAATGGAAGCCCTGCACTGTGCTAGTATTTTGTAAACCTCTTATTTAATCCTTGTAACATTCTTGATAAAGCAGACACTGGCATCACTGTGCTTTGCAGAGAGAGAAATTGAGGCTCTGACGTCAAATAGCAGAGCCAAGGCTTGAACTGAAGTTTGCATTTGCCGCAGATCCCATCTCTCTGACAGCCTCACTGATGCAGCTCCTGAGGTCTCTGAATGGCGCGGCTTTTGGACTGGATCGTCGGAGACAGAGCGCCCCGGGGAAGTGAGCGTGCCAGCGGCCTGGATGCTGTGGCAGAGGGACAGCTGCTCATCTGCTTCCAGAAAGCCAAGGATGACGGAGCGCGATGGCCTACGGGGGCTGAGCAGGAGCATGTCTGTCTACACCAAGAGTCCCCTTTCATTGGGAGACAGCCATCTCACACCAGCAATATTCAGAGGCACAAATATACAAAAGGACTGGACAGAATCTCCCTCCCAGTATTTTCCCATGAGCACAGGAGAAAGAAAGAATGTGAAAGAGAGTACAACTGAGAAAACAAGCAAGTCTAGTCGCTGGCGAGGCCTTCAAGGTTCCTGCGGTGTGTGGTAACACTAGTATCCCACTCTCAGAGCTTCAGTGACATTTTGTCAGATTACCTGCCTGAGCCATAGGAAGGCAGGAAACTACCAATTACCTGAGCAGGTAGATTTTCAGATGATTTCCCTCGCATTATGAATCCTCCAAATAATCCTCTGAAGAACATCTCAGGGGCAATGGGGCTCAGAGGGCCAGACTGGTTTGCCAAGGTCATTCGACAAATCAGTGCCAAGGAGGGACTGTGGTGTATTCACTGTGGCCCAGCTGTGCCCAGCCCGGGGAGGTTGGGCGAGAGCTGTTGGATCTCAGGCTTTCGCGTACTGCACCTTGGGTCTGAGTCCCACAGTGCAATCAAGCCAGACTCGGTCTCTCCCTTCCCAGTCAGGTGTGCAAGTAACTCATGCCTTTTCCTAGAGGTCATTAACACGCCCCTGCCCCTAGTGCCCAGCTCCACTCTGCCAAGCGACTTCACTATCGCCATGCTATTCCACCAGCCTCTCTTTGTCCCTGGTCTGCCCCGCTTTGTCCTTAACCACGTAGTCTGTGGTGACATCTCGCCTCCCTTCCTTGGTATACTCCTGTCCCTGCCACATCACTCCAGGAAAAAGTGAACTGCGGTCCTCGCACTCACTGGTGTATTGGGCGCAGTGGTAGACAGGACAGCGGGCTCCGAAGATATGAAGTCTTAATCCCTGAAAACAGCCCATGTTACACTGTAAGGGGAAAGCTTAAGAATACTGGTTGGAGAAATTATCCCAGGTTATTCAGGTAAACCCTAAATGTAATCACAAGTATCCTTAAACATTAGGTAATAAGGAAAATGAGAGAGACAGAGAAAGAGAATGGAAAAGGCAAGAAATACATTCTCCCCTCTAATGCTCTGAAGGCCTGCTGGCACCTTGCTTTTGACCCAGTGATATCAGTTTTGGACTTTTGGATTCTAGAACCATGAGAGAATAAACTTTTTTTTTTTTTTTAACTGGGGATCACCAGGATCTTTACACTGCACTATACTTCCAACCCTTTTTTATTTTTCATTTTGAGACAGGGTCTCTCTAAATCACTAAATTGCTCATGCTGGGCTAGAATTTGAAATCTCCTGCCCCACCCTCCCAGAGGGCTGGGATTATGGGTGTGTGCTACCACACCTGGCCTATATTATTTTAAACTGCCACGCTTGTGGTGATTTGTTACAGCAGCCACAGGAAACATACAAGCCCCAAAGGGGCTGAACTTGCTCTCGTGGTTTCTATCAGCCTCACTGGTTTTACCACAGACTTATCTGCCTCACCCCTCTGGTTTCTTGGCCCCTTTCTCTAAGAACCTAGACTAATCACTACCATTTTCTGAGCATCTACTCCATGTCGGGCCCTGAGCCAGGGGCTCCTCCTGGGCTACACCACTAACCCATGCAATATCCCTACAACATGTGTCTTCAGGCTGGAAGAAGTTAATTTGCCCATGATCACATCACAGATAGAAAACACTGGAGCTAGGATCCAAAAACATGTCTGTCGAACTTCAAGGCCTGTGGCTATAACCCTGGTACCTCCCTGCCCAAGTGGGGGCCTTGTCTAGTTGACCAAATCTCAGTTCCCATGTGTCTTTCTCCAAAAGCCTGCTGGCATTTCATACAATAACAAGTGCTTATTATGTGCCAGGCTTTGTGCTTAAGACTTTACATGCATTATTTTATTTTTAATCACCAAATCAACTCCATGAAGTAGAAGCTATGATTATACAACCTCCAGTGGTAGAAGCAGCACCATGCCCTGGTCTCCTGGGATCCCAGATGAGTGTCATCTCCTCTGATCTGACCAGCCTTCCATTTACACTAGCACACTGGGCTGTAATTTCACTTGGATTCCATTCAGACTTCTGAAAGGCCTCTGTGTTGTCCCAAGTTTGGAGGACTTCCATCAAGTTCATGTGTGGAGTTTGCTTGTTAATTTCCAGAGCATTCAAAACACCCACAGTGCCACATAAATACTCCACTGCCCAAACATTTGCAAACACCCTGCCCACATCATCAAAGCCTCTCTACCTAGCCCTACCTGCAACCTCCTCCTCATCAGAAACGCAGCAGTTATGCTGCCGTATTCATATACTAAAAACATTTGCAAAATGTAAATTATTATAACACATTATAATGGTGAGGGTACTATAATATCAAGAAAGGAGAAAGATGTTAAAGATTTCACCAAAATATGTATTCTAAGTCTTTTTTTAAAGATGCATCTTAATGGAAGTGGGTGGAAGGAAGAGAGGGAGGGAATAAAGAGAGAGTGAGATAGAAAGCAAGAGTGTCTGTATTTATAAACCCTGAATACCTAAATTGATTTTTTTTAGAATCTGCGGTAATTTGCATGCTTTCATACGAAGTGCTGTAAAACTGAATTGAAACAGCAATCCATGTAGCATGACCAAGAGAAAGCAGGCTGCCTTTGGAAGTGAATTAGGATTCCCTAAATTTCCTGGCTCATTTTGCTTCTTTTTAGTCTTCTGGCAGCAAAAAATATCCGACGAATGGGAAGAGCCCGCTATGGTTGTGGACATACAGAATAATAAAAAGAGAATGCGGCCAGGAGTCCTGGAAATTGGGTTCTGCTCCTAGCTCTTTTTTTCTTTTTCTTTTTTTTTCTTTCTTTTTTTTTTTTTGGTACTGGGAATGAAACTCAGGGACCTGCTGCTTGCTAGGCAAGTGCTCTACCCACTGAGCTAAATCCTCAGCTCCTCACTCCTAGCTCTTGTACTCTTTTGCTATGTGAACTTGGACAAGGTACTTGCCTTCTCTGGGCTTTAGTTTTTCCCGTCTGTAGGTGATTTCAGTAGTACCTTCAAATTCCACAAGGATATTTTCTTTACTAAGAATGGCATCACAGGTATGTTTCTCATTTTGTATTTGCTTTTCTTCTCTAACCAACTAAGAGAAAGAGGCAAACAGACATGGTGGGGGCTGAATCCATACATTTATCCAGAAAGCAAAACTACAGAGTCATTTGGTAAAAAACCAACCAACCAACCAAACTTTTCTTTTCTGACAAGAGCTGTCTCTCACACTGGAGCCCCGAGCTCAATGGAACCACTCCCAGGATGCTGGCCAGAGCAGCCTCACCGGGAGAAGAGGTTCTCGGTGACCTCTGTCTGAATCGCTTTCCATGTGGCACTCCCAGAAGGCCAGCACTGTCATTAAGCCTGCAAAGTAAACATTGTCCTCAGCAAAAACTCCAGAGAGCAGTCACCTAACGTCGACTGTGTTCCTCTGAAATGAGAGCTTTCACTGTCCATCGCTCCACTGGGGTCTGCTTTAAAAGAGAAAACAAATCCAGGACCCCGGGGCTCTGGCCTTTCATACCAAACAACCGAGGCTGCAGGAAAATCAGAAATATGGTTCACTGGTGGGTCCAGGTGGTTTGTCTGGGAAGAGGAACAAACACAGAGAACAAAGAGCCAGGACTGAGGGGATACAGGGTAAGAAAAGGGCCTCCCTACAGTCATTGCCACAGAGCTACTGGCAGTGTTAACACATTCAGAATATTTTACTCCAAAGTCCAGAATTCAGAGTATTAATAAGCATTTCTTGTGCTAAATATTTATAATAGGTACATTAAGTTTTATCATATCACTTGTTCTTATTAATGAATATGCTGCTTCATTATTAAGTCAAAGCTGCCTCTTGTGTGTACGTCTTATTGTTTTGTCTTGTTTTGTTTTTTGAGACAGGGTCACACCATGTAGTCCAAGCTGGACTTGAACTCACTACATAGCCCAGGCAGGCCTCGAACTCACAGGGATTTTCCTGCCTCAATCTCCCAAGTGCTGGGACTACAGGCGTGCACCACCACACCCGGCTTGTGTGTGTGTTTTGAATCCCCACCTGGCTGGCAAATTCTTCAAAGCAGAAGTTCCGGTTGCTTGGTTTCCAAGCCCAAAAAAGTGTCGGGTGCAGAACTGAGCCGAGATGGGCAGACTGCTTCAGCAGAAGCCAACAGAGCTCTAAATGTGTCCCCAAAGCCCTTTTGCGCCCTTTATCCCTGACCGTTTCTGCGGCCCACGGAGCAGCACTTCTGCTTTTATGGCTGGAAACCTAGTAGGGTGTTGAGGGGAGTGTTATTAAGGTCCTTCCTAGCCCTAATTAGCACATATCCCATTCCAAACTTTCCAAATAATGATAATAATGACAGCTAAGATTTATCGAGCACTTTCTATGGCAGGCTAAGGAGCATGACAGTCCTATGGGATAGTTACTTTTATTATTCCCATATCTTTGTGGGGGGGTTGTTTGTTTTGAGATAGGGTCTCACTATGTAGTCCAAGCTGGCCTCGAAGGTGGGACAATCCTCCTGCCTGTCTCCTAAATTCTGGGATTACAGCAGGTGTCACCACACCCGGCTTATTATCCCATTTTAAGGGTGAAAAAGTTGAAACTCAAAGTACATAGCTAAGAAATGGTAGGTTCAGACTGGGGCTGGCTGACTTGAATCCTGTTCTATGCTGTTTTAACACATGGTCTATACTGCCTCGCAAACTCCAAATCCCTGGACAGCAGAGATTCTGTCAGGCCTGTTCTCTCGCAGAGTCCGCAGGAATCCTGTGCAGTACTGGACTCTTAGCAGCTCCCTGGTGACTGACTGCTGGGAGAGCTGTGCTCCTGCAGTCAACACCAGACAAGAGTGACAGGCTACTGAGGGACCTGGCCAAGAGGGTTTAGAGAGCGGCTCTGGCCTGGCCCATTTAGAGGAATACACGTAGGCACAGGGGCTCCCCATAGACAACATTTGGAAGCTTCCAGAAAGCCCTCAGCAGGAATGTGGGCTCCAAGAGAACTCTCCAAGAATAATAAGGCATCCAGACACACTGAGGGAATAGGGGTGGCCATGGGATCAAACCTAACTCAGTCTTCTTATTATTGGTGATCACGAAGGAGCCAGTGTTGCTCTTTGCAAAACAACTGCTTGTGTGTTGTTCTGGCTAACCTCCAGTTCAGAAAAATGTGCACAGCTTGACTTTTTCTATACTCTCTGTGGTCTGTGGCATTTTCCTTCCTCTTCCTGAACTAGAGTTTGGAAGGATTGTGGGCCCCACTTTCCTAATGGCTTGTGTTTTAATGTTGTGTTTGTAAATCACTTATCTGGAACTGAGAAAGAACACATTTCCCATGTGACTGGGATGTCAGCTGGGGTGTTAAAAGCCTTATGTTAGCCATTGTTAATAGTACTCAGTTTGATAATATTAATAATCCTGTTCATATAGGAAAAGACGTCTCCTGCTGTAGCTCAGCAAGCCAGGCCAGGCTCTCCTTTGGGCCTGGAAGGATTCCTGAGACTAAGAAGACTGGTAGCATGCTAGTACCTGATAGCTTCAGAAGTGGCTTTCAAAACAACGTCACGACTTGAACATAGATAATCACACTGACCTCTTCAAGGAAGTCACGCCTACTACAGCAGAGAGATTACCAACATCCTGATATCCATCAGTTCTGGTTGGCACACAGAAGGGTAGAAGGCACACTCCCAGCCCTCTGGGGGCATCTGGAAAGTTTGCAGGGATTTCTGTCACACTCAGGTAAGTCCCTGAAACAAAGAGATAGACACTAACTCAGCTCCAGCCCCGTCTCAGACCTTCCCTGTGCCTACCCTTGTCAAAAATAGAGACTCTTTTTTTAAAGTACTAACTTTAGGCCAAAGGAGTTGTGTGATTTAATTTATTAAATTCTCATGACAATCCTATGAGTAGATTTAGCTTCACTTACACTATGAGGAAACTGAGGCTTAGCTTGGTTCAGAAACTTGCTTTCGATCACACAGCTAATTCAAACCTGGTCAGATTCCAGGCTATTCGCTGCTGCTATGGTATACTTATTTTTACAGGAGAAAAAAAGAGAGACCACAGAGCAATGCACTAGGTTAAAATTATGTATCTTTCTTTTAATAATAATCTTTAAATTTCATATACTTCGTTGTGTCGGGTAGTATGATTCTATCTGAGTAGGCTATTTAACGTCTCCTTTTTGTGTCTGTTTATGACAGGTTTCTAGCCAAGAGACCAGCTACCATCATGACACACTGAACAAATGAGATTTTCAGTCGATTAAGCAGAGATTATGGGAGAACTGCTTCCTCGCGCAACACATAGCAGGAGAGGTGTGCTGGCTCACAGAACCTTCCCCTCGGTTACCACCCTCGAACCGGGAGCAGACGCGGCACAGACGCCCCCTTTCTGTATCCAGCACTGAGCGCCATATTGGTTCATCATATTTAGATCTAGCTACTTGGCTGTTAAACTGCCTTGGTCCCCAGTGAGAAACGCCGGACAGATTTTCTCCAAGTCTTCCTTACCTATGCTTCATTACCGGTGATGTCATGAATAACTGTAATAGCTTCCAGGGATCTCATTTTCCTAGTTAAAAGAAGAAACGTAAGAAAAAAGCTCAATCAATGCTTCCATATGAGTAGCATCTCAAACTTGTTTCTGAAAAAGGAAGCTCACTGGAGTTTAAGTGTGGGACATCACTAGAAAAAGTGGGAAAGGAGCAAGCATAGTAAGAGCTATACAAATAGGAATCACAAATTAGGAGATCATAGAAAGAAATCCAATTATCAGTAATCATAATAAATGTAAATGGTTTAAACTTGCCTATTATAGATACAGGAAATATTAGACTTTACAATGTTAAGGCCATGTATATGCTTTTTAAAGAGAGTTTTGCAAAACTATAAGGATCCAGAATGACAGAAAGTGAAAGAAAAACAAATAGAACTGGTAAATATCTTCTACCAAAGCTCATGTAGCTTCATTAATATCAGACAAATGAATTTAAGACAAAAAGCATTCCTGGGGATAAAGTGAGTCACTATACTTGGATAAAAATTTTAATTCATCAGAGAGATATAGCCACTCTAAGCTTGTATGTACATACTTGATAACTTATTTTCAAAGTATATCATCTAAAATTTGACAAAACCTGAATTATGTTTCAAACATTGAAAAGCAATAAAAATAATTAAAGGAGGAAAGGGACAGGGAACCAACATATTTTGAGGGCTTATTATTTGCCAAGACTGTACCAAATACTGGGAAAACAAGGATTTGGAGATGTAGCTTCTACCCTCATGAACCTCCATATACAAATAGTGCATATAATGTGATTAAGTTTAGGCAGGATAGAGGGATATACTACAAAACAGAGAGGTGGCATATAGCAAGGAGTAATTATCTTCTGACTCAAGAGTGGGAAAGGAGACAGGCAGAATAGTGCATACCTACAATCCCAGTACTCAGGAGACTGAGGCAGGAAGACCACAAGTTCAAGTCCAGCCTGGGCTACATGGCAAGACCCTGGAAGGGGAATATGGGAGGGGAGGGTGGACTGAGACAGAAAGAGACAGAGACTCAGGAGAGGCCATTTGAAATGGTCCTAAAGGATCAGTGAAAGGTCACCAGGTATACAGGGCAGAAGTAAGAGGACCAAGGAAAAGGACATGCCATGCCAGATAGAGGAAACCTCACACCCAAAGCCAGAGGTGAGACAGCATAGAATGTACAGAGAGCTACCCCACTGGATAATCACACTGAGAAACAAAAATTAAAACATTTGCAGTGGTAAAGATTTCATATTTATGAAGCCTTATTTCGTTGTTGTTTCCTTTTGTTTTGAGTTAGCGTCTCACTACATAGTTCAGGCTAGCCTTGAACTCATTATGTAGCTCAGGCTGGCCTCCAACTCTTGGGGATCCTCCTGCCTCAGCTTCCCAGAGTGCTGGGATTACAGATGTGCATCACCACACCTGGCTAAACCTTAGTCTCTTTGACACTTATCTGTACCAGAAAGAAGAACTAGAGGAAATTTCTCTTCAGTATAAAACAAAGCTACTAGAAAAACAATACTAATCACATGGGAGGTAGGAGGAATTTTAAAAAAAGTGCTAATAGTATAATTTTCCTTGGCAAATCTTGCCTTGCAGATTTGCTGAGTTCCAGCATAATTTGCTCTGGTGATGTCGTTTTAGTCTCCACTGACCGCACATTCCAAACAATCATGTGACCGAATCCCCCAGCTGTCAGAAGGCCTGAACAACAGTCAAGGCATCGCTCAGCCTCAGTGTGTTAGCGACTGAGTTAGCAACTTGGCACCTGACTCCAATAATTATAATCTGACTCGGTCCATGTCATAAAGAGAAGAGAAGAAAGGAGAAAGAACAACAAGTGTGGAAACTATTTCATAGTAGTACTATGACCTAACACATTTGATTTCATTTGGCAAAGAAAGAAGAAGATCTGGCTGGACGAAAGGAATCAAGGATGGTTGCGCCTCCGGCTTCTGAGGTGGGAACATCCTTTTTTACGGTGCCAGTTTCTACCATGACAGACAGTCCACACAATTGTGAACAAACACCAGAAAGTCTGAGGAAATAATGTCCACTTCAGAAGGAACTGCTTTTCTTTTCTTTCACACAAAATTGTGTCCCTGGAATTGGATGCCATTTATGCTAATATTTTTAACTAAGCAATTATCTAATATGCTGTGAGAAAGGTTAGACATCTATCTAACCTTTTTTTTTTATTTTGGTGATGAAAACTGAAAACAGTTACTGGTTTCATAAAAACTGTACTTTTCATCACGTTAAGCCTGGTTTTGCTTTAACTACAGCAGAAAGCATTTTCTTCGTCAAGAAAAGTGGGGAACAGGCTGTACCCCTGCCCCTATTTTCTATCCAGCTGTCCATGTTGTCATCTGCCCTGCGGGGAGTTCTGTCTCCCTCTTCTCCTGTCTGCTCCTGATTTGTTTGTTCATTCCTTAGTTCCTCACTTGCCCAACACAGAATGGCAGCGATTATGCAACCCGGTGCTTTTTACAGAGCTGCTTTACTGTAACAATTCATCACGTACCTATCAAGTGCCTGTCAAGTGCACTGTTCTGGAGTCTGGTGAACAAATGGACAGAAGTCCCTGCTGTCCCTGAGCTGTGTTTGAGGGCCGTCAGGGGAGGCCTCTGGAGGACTAGTGATCTAAACTGAGATCTGCGTGATGGTCCCAGAGGAGGAGTGAGCCCGGGGAGGGCAGCTGTTCCCAGCAGGGAGGACAGCCCAGGGCAAGAGCTTTGGAGGAGCTGGCTGGGTGTTCCCAGAACAGGAAAGACGGGACAGGTGTCTTCAGGGGAAAATCCTCAGTGTAGATTAGAAGAAATGGAGGCTTCAAAATAGGAAATAAGAGAAGTAACATAAGGTGAAAAGTATTTTGTCTATAATAAAAGAGAGCTTCCTTTAGATAGAGATGAAGTCAGCAGAGGGGTCCAGAATCTGAGTAAAAGCGGGAGAGACAATCCTTCCTTAGAGTTCTAAAGAAGGAGAACCGAGGACATGGTGAACCAGAGAAGGAAGACTAAGTTCGTGGAAGATCAGGGTGGATCCGGGAACACACAGACAGGTACACCCATGCACACAGTGATAGTAGGTGCTTTGGCGTGGCTGGGTTGAGGGAAATGAGCTAAATGTGTCCCTTTTTTTACAGTAAGCAGGAAAGCAGGGAGCCCTGTTTCTAGAGACATTCCCAACATCTTTTTAACACTTGTTCTCTCGGAACAAATATAAAAATTATATGCTGTCTTTCAAAATGATTTGAAATTTCAAAATAATTATAGTGACTGAAAACAATGCAAGATGATTCTAGAACATTTCTTCAAGTTACTTTTGCACCCTTGGCCTAGATTATGCCCCTGACACCTACCAATCTGTGGACTGGCCAGGAGATTACCTGAATTGCCATAGCCCGTAACCGTGGCCAGATCTGCAAGCCAGCTTTAGCAGGCTCATTAACTCAAAAGGGAAAGAAAAAAGCAACCGCTAAGGCACCTGCCAAAATTTGTCTTTAAAAATATATAGGTGAGGGCTGGGGATTTAGTTCAGTGGTTAGAGTGCTTGCCTCATAAGCACAAGGTCCTGAGTTCAATCCCCAGCACCAAATAGAAAAAAAAAATATGTGCACACACATATATGTGTACATATATGTGTGTGTACATATATATAGGTGGGACCCAGTACAGTGGTGCATGTTTGTAATCCCAGCTATTCAGTAGGCTGAGACAGGAGGATCACAAGTTGGAGGCCAGCCTGGGCAACTTAGCATGAACCTGTCTGAAAATAAAAAGAGTTGAAGATATAACCCAGTGGCAGAGTGCTTGCCTAGTAGTAGCAAGGCTCTGCTTTCAATCCCCAATACCACAAAAATTAATTAATAAAAATATGTAACTGTCTTTGAACAAGAGAAGGAGAAAGATGCTGAAAAGAGAGTTTTGCCTTGTTTCCGAGAGCAAAGTTCAACCCAGTGATCAGAAGTTTCAAAAAAAGATTTCAAGCAGAAGTAGGGAGCACCTGTAACTGCAGATGAGCTGTGTTGTAAAGCAGGTTCTAGCCCTCCTCTAGGGCCCTCTTCAGTGCTTACATGCCATGAACTGGTCTGTAACCAAACATCTGAGCATAGCAGTGAGCAGGGCTAGTCACAGATATTTTTGTTTTCCTTTCCCTTCAGGAGTAGCCTAGTTGAAAAGGAACTATCATTATTAGCCATTAAGGAAATGCAAATCAAAACCACAGTGAAGTACCACTTTCCATCATTAGGATGGCTATAATAAAAAGGACAGATAACAACAAGTGTTGGAGAGATGTGGAGAAATCAGAACCTCCATGCACTGTCGGCAGGAATGTAAAATGGTATAGCTCCTTTGAGAAGCCCTCAGGTAATTCCACAAAAGGTAAACATGAGACTGGGGATGTGGTTCTGTGGTAAAGCACAACTGTAGCATGCACAAGACCCTGGTTTGATCCCCAGAACTACACACACACACACACACACACACACACACACACACACAAAGGTAAACATGGAGTTATCATATGACTAATTTTACTCCTAGGCATATACAAAGAAATAAAAATTTATGTCCATGATACATTCACGTAAAAACATGTGCACGAAATGTTTATAGCAACATTATTCACAATAGCCAAAAAGTGGAAACCATTCAAGTATCTGTCAGCTATTCTATGGATAATCAAATGTTGTATATCCACACAATGAGCTAGCATTCAACAATAGATAAAAAGGAAGTACTGATAAAAACGTGGAGGAGACTTGCAAACATTAGAGGTGAAAGAAACCAGTCACAAAGGTCACATATTGTGTGATGCCAATTAAACAAAATGTCCAGAACAGACAAATCTATGGAAACAGAAAGTAGTTTCACCTGGGATGGGTTGGCGTAGGGAAGAGTCTGAAGGGAAACAGAATTTCCCTTGGAGAGGATAACAACGTTCTAAAATTGTGGTGATATTTTTTCAAAAAACTGATGTATACCCTTAAAATGGGTAAAGTGTATGGTATGTGAGTTATATTTCACTAAGTCATTGCCAAAAACAAACAAACAAACAAACAACACCTGTTCTGGCAACAGGGTCAGAACACAAATTAACCAAAGGATTCCAAGCCAATTAAGAGTCACAGTATCAACATGTGGAGGAAAAGGGAGAGAAACAAAGGGGAAAAAGAACTACTCTTACAGCAAAATGAAAGGTAAAATTTTGGCATGATTGTTTCTTCATAATTTGCCAACTAAGGTGAGATCTCTACCATGCTAATATCTGCCTCTGAATTCTGACACCAGAGTTTTATGAGGTAATCTCTCCTTACCTTTCAGATGGTACCACCCTGAGACCCAGACAAGAGACCACTGGCTTGTACTCCGTATTTCACACACAGGCACACAGTAAATTGATTAAAGAGCTTGTGGGTGCCTCCAACCCTGAGACTGCAGCACTCCACGCTGCCCTGTGCAACTCGAGCCCCCTAAACGTTTGTCCTGGAGATAACAGGATCCAGGACTTGCAAAACTCCTCCCACTCCCTTGCTCATTATTTTAAAACAAAAGATGTGTGCAGTGTGCTGCTGCTGACATTAGAAATAAAAACAGCTTTGAAAAGATTTGAGTGGTGGGAGCTCTTAAGTAAGAAAAGACAAACTAATTGAGTTGTCAAATCCTTCCTCTCTCAGAGCAGGAACTCAAAAGATTTTTGCATAACAAAGCGTTGTTAGGCAGGAGGGCTGAGTCTTCCCTCTCTGGCTTCTCTGTGTGATCCAGCTCAGAGCCCCGCGGGGAGCAGGTTTGCTGGTGAATGTTCTCCAGGGGTGATCTGCGACTTTCTGCAATAGTAAACAATTCTGATTACAGAAGCCCTCACCCCGATTTTGCTTTCCACCGTTTCAGTTCCCGTGATCAACCAACAGTCTGAAAACATAAAGTGGAAAATTCCAGAAATATGATTCACATATTTTAATAACTTTTATTACAGTAGGTTATTAATAATTGTCCTGTTTTATTATTATCATTAATGTCTTACTGTACCTGCCTTATAAATTGAACTTTATTGTAGGGCTGTATGTATAGGAAAAAGCGAACCATATTTAGGGTTTACTGCTGTCCAAGGTTTCAGGCCTCCACTGAGGGGGTGGAGCATATCCCCCCACAGAAGAAAGGACAACTATGTTTTTAAAGTGTCATTGTGGTTGGTTGGGGATTTAGCTCAGTGGTTAGAGTGCTTGCCCAGCACAAGGCCCTGAGTTCGATCCCCAACACCAAAAAAAACCTACTTATATTTACTTTATATTTTGATTAAAATAGACCTAATTTTAATACAATCACAATTTTTGATGTGTTATATTACCATCGATCAAACACAAGTTACACAAAACCTTTTTTTTTTGGTGCCGGGGATCGAACTCAGGACCTTGTACTTGCGAGGCAAGCACTGTAACCACTGAGCTAAATCCCCAGCCCACAAAACCTTTTTTGTAACAACATAATTATTGATTTTGCTGACATGAAGGAAATACAATAAATGTTGTAGAATCAATTAATAAATTATGGATTAAGTATGTATTTCCTGATTCATACAAAATGTCACTAGCTCTTCCAAACATGAACAATGATAATTAAATTCAACCGTCTTTGATATTTTTCTACCTTTCATCATAGAAGCACTATAGTTTTACAAATGTTTTTGGATAATGTCATTGACTGGTCAAAATTGAAGAACAGAGAACATTTTATTTAACTGTTTGTGGCTTGATATCTCACTTTTGAGGACACTGGGTACAGGGTCCCATTCGTGTTCCTGGCCTGACTGCCGTGGCCTGCCCTCAGTGGACATCCTGAGGAGGGCGAGGCTGGAGGAAAACCAAAGGGATGTGATGTGTTCAGGTGCATAGGACAAGGCCCTAGTCTTTGCCTTTCTCTCCAAAACTAAAGCTAAAAATCCTAGAACTTCTTCGAAAGGTCACACTTCTCTAACTATACTTTTTTTTCTTTGCGGTACCAAGACTTGAACCCAGGGTTTCTTGCTTGCTAAGCAAACTCTCTATCACTGAGCTACACCCCTATTTGAAATAGAGCCTTGCCAAATTGCCCAGGCCAGCCTCAAATTTGCAATCCTCCTGCCTCAGCCTTCTAAATAGCTGGGATTATAGGCGTGCACCACCAAGTCCAGCTCTCAGACTACTTTTCCAAGTGCAAATTCACTAAAGTGCAAATTTTTAAGTGCAAATTCACTAAAAAGGAAAATGAGCCTAGCCCTCAAAACCCTGGAGATGCAGAGGCGTACGAGTATTCTCTTTGGAGCAAAGCAGGAGGCAGGAAGAAAGAGAAGTACATAAGGAACAAGCTTGGTCTCCACCCGAGGTCTGCAAACCAAAGCCAGGAGGGGAGCCTGCACTGATGCTGCCCAGTGGTCCCCCCACCCCATGTCCCCACTCACTCAAGTTCGCAGAAGGTTTGACTAGCGGCCAACGGTGCCTCAAGCTGATGCCGAGGACCCTCCTCCTGCAGAGAGCACTACAAACCCAGGGGACACGAGAATGAGGAAGATGGGAGAAGAATCAGGGCAGGTACCCTCCCAGGAGCATCCACAGCCTCAGCCTGGCCCTGGCAGGCTCCTAAGATGCTGTGCCAGCTAAGAAACTCCTCCCTTTGGGTAGATGAAACCTAACAGTGTCCCCTCCTCCTCATAGAACCAGCCCCAGTCCAGGGACCTAGGCTTAGCAAAAGGGGCTGGGGCTGCATTCTATCCTGCTAGCACAGGGCACAACCTGCTCTAAGTGGCTCTAGCAGCCATCACACTAGAGTGGGGAAGGTAACCCAACTTCTAGAAATCGGCACACTGGAGCAGAGATTACAATTCCATTCCATAGTGTTTCGCTGAGGTGCCTCTGACCTTTACCCGTATGTCACATGCCAACCACAGCAAGTCCCTTCAGGCTGCTCGGTAATGAAAGGTTCTGTTTTCATTTTAGGAGAAGGGATTGTACAACGTAAAAACTATTTTTCTTAAGGACTCCTGATCTAGACCAGCCACATCATGGGGTGATGGGGACAGAGGAGAAGGGACAGCCAGGGAAGAGGAGGATTCCAGAAACACCAGCAGCCACTGGCTTTTGTCCCCTGTCCCAGTGGGATGTACCTCTCCTGATGCCACGGGGCCTGGTATTTTATAGTAACTTGAAATTTCTTAGAGGTCTCTGGTAAATCCAAATGACTAGGTTCTTACTAAACTTTTCTCGTATGAAAGCAGACAAACTATTTCAGATATAATCCACAGTAGTGTACAGCAAGCAAAAAAACCCATATCATTCCCTGATTTTTGTAACTCAGTTTAGAAGCAAACATCTTCAGAATATGAAATTAAGTAATAAAGGTCAGAGGACAATGAATAATATGCCATGTGTGTGGTTAATTATACTTGTTCTAAAAGAAAAGTGATCCTCAACTCTATGCAAAAATTCTGTGTGTAGTTATTTCACTTCAAAATGTCATAGAGTTACTTGATTTCAAAAAGAAAATGAAAAAGTGCAAAGATATTTATGTAATACTAAAAGAAAATATTTCTTAAAAGAATGTAACATTTAATCTTTTATTGCTTCCCTTTATCCTGTGGCTGGTTTATAAATAGCACAATTCTTTGTGCTCTTGAAATTAAGGGTTCACAGTATTTTCTGCCTTTTCAGGGAAAAGAATCAAAGAATTTAGATACAGAAAAGATATGATTGTTTCCCAACAGCTTCTGAATCTGATGAACTATTATAATCATAAGGTAGATAGAATTACATTTAATCTTTTTCCACGATGAGATCATCTGTACTTTTAACTTCAAACAAGATGCTGTTTTTAATCTACCCTTCATAATTCAGACTTCAAAAGTAAAACATTTCTGAAATACTTGAATGAAAGTCATTTGTCTACCTAATTTTTATTTCTGCTGTAATTAAAGCAGGGGCTTAATTAGGAGTGAACTCATTCTAATACTCTGAGCAGATGAAATAAGCATGTCGTGTTGTAACAGCAGTGACAGAAGTACTATCCGTGGACAGTTTGACAGGTGTCACCTGTGATTTGGGGGGTTCACCCAAAATAGGACACACTGAGATCCAGCTCATTTTTGGATTGGGGGGGTGTGATTTTTCCCTTCCACTTCATGAGAGATTAAAAAAGAATTTCTTTCTTCCCTCTGCAAGTTTTATCCTCTTGCCCTGGCATTTCTACTCTTGCTTCTTCTGATTGGTGTAACAAATAGATGCTAAGTACCAGATACTGTACTGGATATTTAAGGACTGAAAGATAAGGAACAGTCTTTTGAGTCAAAGAGCCCAGTCTAGAGGATTCAGATAAGAACCGTTGATATTGCCTAGCTGTGTGCTGTGTCTAGTCCAGCCCACAGAGTCTGACTCCAGAGCAGGGATTCAGTTTTGACACCTGGACAATTATCTAGTGTCCACCCAAACTCTAAAATGTTTATAATTCCAATTGACAACCGTAGGTTTCATATTAGTCCCATAAAATATTTAATAGTTACACTGTACACAGCTACAGTACTTTTCTAACACTGATGCCAGAGTAAGTCTTAGTATAATGTTTTCCTAATGCTACTGACCTACTTAAAACTCTACATTTGTATCTTATTCATGGTGGAGTTGTTATGAGTATGTTTTCAATCCACCCTCATTTGGTGGGAAATGATTCTGTCATCACACTTAAGGTACTTGCTTGCCACAAATTCAAATTCTAAAAGAATTTACTTGGTTTCAATCCTTTTGAAATAAAGCTAATGAATCTAAGACAATCTTCCAGTTTAAAAGAGAAGCCTCAGCATGGTTCTACATGGTGACTTATTGGGTGGCTTCTTGTCAGTGAACCAGGCTCACCCTAACCACAGCCTCTTGTTTTGTTTTTTTTTTGTGGTGCCGGGGATCGAACTCAGGCCCTTGTGCTTACAAGGCAAGCACTCTAATCACTGAGCTAAATCCCCAGCCCCTACCACAGCCTCTTGATGAGAATCACAAGTTAGGGTTTGTTGACTCTTGGCCACTTCTAAATAAGCAGACCCATTCTCTAGCTTGAATTGTAAAAATCTTGTTTTGTCTGAAGAGGTTTCAAAAAACCCAAAGCAAAACGACATGAAGTGAAGGTCACCGAATTTCAACAGTGGATGAGGAAGGGTAAGAGCTTTCTCCATGTGTACTGCACTCCCCACACTCCCTGCTCCTATCTCTGTCTTCTGCGGCCTGTGAGTGACAATAGGATGACAAAGCCCAGCCTGAGCCTCCATTTGTACTTCTGCCACCAACTCCTCCACTACTCTGTGACCGTGTTCACCTTCCAGTCAGTTACAACAATCTGCTCATCTGCATGTTTTATGTTTAAGTAAAATTCTAAAGAATAAAAGATAGAAATGATATAGTTAGAGCATCTATTATATTTACCTAAAATACAAATGGCAGAGTTGGTTAAATTGAGTTCTTTCAGGAAACGTTGTTCCCACCTCAAGAAAATGATGTACTGAGTTATAGCTGGGTCCTGGAGGATCTAGTTTTCAGGCATGCCCACTCAGAGGTGCCCACTCTCGGAGGATCCACTTTCAGGTGTGCACTTTGGGTTATTATCCAAATTTCTGGGCAATCCCCTTTATTGGAATGAAAGGGGAGGAACTGTTGGGGCCCTACAGAGCCATGGGCTCACCAGCCAGAGAAATGAAAGCGAGAAGCTTGGAGGTCCTTAGGAGATGTCTCCAAGATCCCTTGAACTTGGCACTTCCAGCAGTGACTCCTGCTAAACTCATTCCTGACCAAGGGCATTTTCTCCTTAGCTCTCTCGAGGAAGCCTCCTCTTTGGTTGAGACTTTCCTCCAGACAACATGTGTCATCTTGGCTGGCTCCACCCAACCTGCCTGCACATGACACTCATAGCCCCCAGCTTCCATAGAGCTCCCGCCCAATTTGCTCCTTCTTGAGTGACCCGCAGCCCTCTTGGGCAGGCAAAGGTGGTCGTCATGAGCCGGAAGAGGAATATGGCAGCTTATGAAGGTACCGTTTCTTTCTTTGTTAACGTATAAATAGGTTCAAGTAGCTTGTCTGGAAGGTGTTCCCACCAACGAGCAACCAGATCAGGATTAAAACCACCAAGAGCCTACTTTTGTACCAGGAGCAAAGAATAGCTTTATATTTCTACAAGGTTGTAAAAGTAAATAACTAAATGAACAAGATGTTGAAAAAATATGTAGTAGAGATTATATGTGTCCCACAAAACGTAGAATATTTGTGA
>PVJO010009636.1:0-68552 GCA_004026905.1 Hystrix cristata | reverse complement strand
AGAAGGTTAAAAGAAAAGTAAGATGAAAGGGGAAAAAATGGTAAAGTGTAGCTACACTTGTTGCAAATAGGGAGGGGTGGGTGAATGGAAGGGAGGGGAGGGGAAGGGGGGAAGAGGGGGGAAAACCAAGATGTATCATGTACAGGTACAAAATAACCATGTTGATTATGAACATTATGTATACAATGTACCAATACATATTCTTGGTAAAAATAATAAAAAAAATTTTTAAAAAAAATGAGCTGCTCACAAAAAGACAAACACTGTGTGATTCCACTTACATGAGGTGCTTAGAACAGTCTAAATGATAGCAACAGAAGCAGAATGGTGATTACCAGGACAGGGGAGTTACTGTTTGTAATGGGCGTAGTTTCAGTTTGTAAATTGGAAAGAATTATGGAGGTAGGTAGCGGTGGTTGTACACCATTGTGAAGGTATTTAATACCACCCAAATGTCCGATTAAAAATGGTTGAGATAGTAAATTTTAAGATAGTAAACTTTATTTGTTCCTGCTTTTCTTAATGCTTTCCCCCTTCTAGTTATTTTTGCCTCTGGCACTGTGTGGTTTTGTAGGTCAAATGCAAATATCAAACAAACAACTCTTCAGAGTTTATAGCAACCATTTGGTAGGAATTTAATAAGTACCTACCATGCACAAAGTATTTAAGGAATTCTAAGAATTATAAGCAATTCTTCATAAAAACCTCCACAATTCTTTGTAATTTTTGACCTATCAAAAAACAATGGCCCATGAAATTTAAAAAATCGTGAACTCAAAGGTGTTTCCAGAGACTCTTTAATCTCTAGGTAATTAGGTTTATTTCCAAGGTTTTTCTTACCAAGCTGGGTACCATGTTCACAGGCAGATACAAGTTCTTGGGTGTGAGACCCAGTGGCAAGGCTGGCTTGCCAGGCAGAATTCCAGGATTCTGCCCAAGAATGAACAGCCTCTAAGCTCAAGGGCAGGAAACCTGGGGACTAACCTGGGGAGGGCATAGTGACAGGGCTGGTGTCATTTGTTGGGAGATGAGTGCCTAAAAGACACAAGGTGCCACACTTTCACTACAAATTTGGTGGCAGGTCGTTTCAATTTCATATTCACATTGCTTCATATAAAGCATACCCCTAATTATTTTAATAACTATAGATCTGGCATTGCTTTTTGAGCTGGCATCATTAAATCAGTCATGGCTGAGAGGAGGTGGGGAGGAGCTGAGACTACCCCAAGTAAACAGGCAGCACTCTGCCCCTTTGTGCCGTGGGGAATGCGAGGTCCAGGTGTAAAGTCCTGAGAGGAGCAGGGGGCTCACTTAGGAAGGGTTTGGGAGAAGCAGAACAAGGCGGATAGAGATTAGGCCACGATGACCTACTTTTAATGCCAGTCAGTAAGGCGCCTTGGTCGATTGTGAGTGCTACACAGTAGAATGCTTTAGAACAAAGAGTGCACAACGTGAATCTTGCACACAGAGAGGCATTTGAAGCTTTAAAAAAATACCCAAATATACAATGGCCTCTTGTTTAATTATAGTAATTATTCATCAGACTCCAGATGTTAGGAAAAAACTTTATCTTTTTATGATTAGAAGTATGAATCCTTTCAAACTCGTGTGTCACTGAAATGGAATGTATCTAATCATCAACTTGCAGCTGAGACAGTGCCGAGTAAATAACTGAAGCCAATCCAGATCCTTGTTAAAAGAATTTGTTTCGGAAGGGAGAGAGAAATACCTTCCATTCGGAAGAAATCAGCCCTACAAAAAAGTCAAAAGGACTCGGGACATTCTGGCAGCACAGGGACATATTTTACAACGTTCAGCCGAATTCTTGTCCGAAAGCTATGGATGGCTGTGAACTTATCCTCCAGTTGTCTCATTGTTTCGAAGGTAGCTGAGAGGCCGGGGAATCAAAGTCCGCCTAATTTCTTTGATTTGGGGGGAAGAGAATAAGGTGAACCCCAAAAGACCAAGCCTGGAAGTCTGTCTCCGAGACTAGTCCCTTAGGTCTGACCAAACACCATGAAATTTAGGGGAAGACAGCAAACCTCTTTTTCTGCTGGGGTCCCAAAGACATAAGTGCACAGGAATTGCTAAGCTGGGGCAGCTGACCGCTGAGATGGCTCCCAGTGATTCTCTCCTCCTGATATTTATGCCTTTACATGGTCTCTCTCCACTTTGAACAAGGTCGGTTGTGTAATTAAAAAGCATTAACTCGTCCCTCTCTTCCCCCCTCCCTCTTCCATGCCCTCTTTCTCCTTCTCTCCTTCCTTCCCTCCCTTCCCCCTACTATGTCCCTTGGATCACCCACTCTGGGAGAAACCAGCTACTATGCCAGGCACTCAAGGGCCCCCCACGGTGGACCATGTAGCGGCCCCTGCCCAGCACCAGTGCTGATTTGCATGAGTAGCCTTGGAAATGGACCCTCCAGCCTCAGGCTAGTGTTTGGATGCCTGAAACCAGGGTTACCAGCTTAACTCCAATCTCAACAGTCACCTGGGCCAGAATCATCAAGCTGAGCCGCTCTCAGATTCCAAACTCAGATTCCAAACACAGAATCGTGCGTGATCGTAAATGTTTATTGTTTAAAGCCACACAGTTTTGGGTTAATTTGTTATTTAGGTAACTCTTACACAAGGCGGTTTGAAGCTGCTTGATTGGATCATTTTACCCTAAGGCCCCACCCTGAATAAACCTATGCACTTCATTTCAGGGACCTGGTGTTACATGGTGCGTGTGTGTCTGTGTGTCTGTGTGTCTGTGTGTGTGTGTGTGTGTGTGTGTGTGTGTGTGTTAGAAGTCCATTCAAATCCATTCACCATGAGTCTTTTCTACCCAGCATACAGAAGATTAGGGCTCCCAAAGCCACCATACTTACACATTTTATGGACTCACATATCAGAATATGTACTTCATGAACTTTTGCTATTGCATTTTTTAAAAAAGAAAGTAGTAACTTCATGTATTATTGAACTTTATTTTTAAAATATCTTCAGGTCACTGCTATATTCAAGGTAATGTGCCAAGTGTGGGAGATATTCATAGATGTGGAGTATGCATGGACACTGTACTCTTTTTATTTTATTAGTACACTTTTGTAGTACACGTGCATATGCAGCTTATTTCTTTTTTTAAATCCCCATCCCCTTCCCACCCACCTCCCTCTCTCCCTCTGTCCATGTCAAAATTCCCTTTCTTTCTCCACTTTTGTTCTTCTTCTTGTTATTATTCTTAGCTTGTTTATGACATATACTGTTTACATTCATTATGGGCATTTGGTACGTGTACAGGGCATATTTTAAATCTTATTCCCACTTCCCTCCCCCTCGCCCCTCACCCTCATCGGCCTGGACCCTTCCCATCTGCAAGAGATCTAGTCCCTTGTTTTCTTCTATCCATCCTTTATTTTGCCCTTTGTGTGTACTCTGCCTTACTCAAATGAGAGATACCATACAATATTTAACATTGTGTTTCTGATTTGTTTCATTAAATATTATATTTTCTAGGTGTATCCATTTTCCTACAAATACCTTGAATTTATCCTTCTTTATGGCCAGGTAGTATTCCATTATGTATAGTTACCACATTTTTCTATCCATTCATCTGTTACTGGGTATACAAGCTGCTTCCAAGATTTAGCTGTTATGAGTTTTGCTGCTACGCACATGGGTATGTGTGTATCACTGTAATATGATAGCAAAGAGCCTATTCTCAAACATCTTATTCTGGAGGGAAAAGCAAGCACACAGGTGGCCTGTAAAATAAAATTTCCATATAAAAATATGTGTAGAGGTAATCAGGAACAAGCAAGGATTTTTTTTTTTAATTTGGTTAAATAATAGGTAGGACTTCAAAATGCAGAAGAGGAACTGAAAAACCATTTCAGAAAGAGGAAGCGGCATACACACAGCAGCCTCAGAGCTGGTGGAGAAGCAAACCTTCAGTGTACGCTGGGAGTGGACAACGGCCTTAAATGTTGGAATCAGAGATTTATGTTTAATATAGTAGCCAGCGAGAGACATTGAAGTGTTGTACATATTGGAGTGATAATATCGAAGCTGCACCTCAGAAAAATAATTGGATAGAGAACAAATGAGAAGAGAGTGTGGTGGAAGGCACCCATCATGGTCTCGATGGAAATAACAGAGCGAGGATGACAGAGAGGGCAGGGAAAACAGGTCTATGTGAGATGCAGAAATTAGGCAATCTCTGGATTCTGCCACTATGTGGATGACGTTGGAAAGAGCAAAAAGTGAGGGAGATTGGAACAGGCAAGGAACACCAAGGAGGTGTTTCTCCTTGGGACATGAGCAGTGTTTTCAGCAGAATTTGGGGGGAACAGAAAGGCTGCTGAAAGGCGAGAGTAGGGAGAAAGAAATTCAAATATAAATGCACATTAGAGCTCTCCAGCCTTCTGCTCTATCATCTTCAGAAAGCAGGTGGGGACCTTTTACAAGTACAATTAGTTTGATTTGCATTGGAAACTGTCAGCTGGACTTGCAAATAAAGTATAAAACCATTCGGTAGCAATGCAAATATTCTTTGCACCAGTAGGTAGAAATATTGAAAAGCTCCAAATTAGGCATCCAAGAAAAGTCTTTGCTTTTTTTGGCAAATGTGTCTTTTTCTAAACAAACACATCTTGACCCACCCTTATCTTGCAGTATGTTTTTAAACAAACTCTCTGCCTTACAATACTTTGTGAAATGCTAAAGAATCCCAAACACCATTTTCTAACCCCATCTTCCTAGCAGTTCAATTAGGGAAAAATCAAAACCTGTCTACTCACTGGCAATCAGCTAATTGTGTGAAGTTCCCTGTTCCACCTGATTTAAATGCAAAGCTTGAGCATTTTTAGCTTGTTCTATGTGCTTAGCTTAAATTTTTGCACATCACAAAGATAGTACTCTTCCAACATACCGATGCAAGACTTTGATGCAAAACTAAGATTTAAATCCAGATCTTCAAATTAGGATAGTGGGTTTTAAACTTGAAGCAAATGCCTATTAAATACAATTAGATTTGCAAATTGGAACAGTTCCTTACTGGGATGGCATATCAGCAGAGGAATATGAAAATAATAATATCAATAATTTACTGGAGCCATCGTGGTACCATTGAAGTACATTAGGGATATTAACTCATTTAGTGCTCACCATATAAGAGGTTCAATCACCATCGAGAGCCGAGGACCAAGCCCAGCCTCAGAGCCTGGCCTTCTGAGTGCTAGGACTAAAAAGAGGAATTTCCCCCAGACATTTTGAAATCTTTACTGTATTAGTTTTCAGTTGCTCCTGCACCAAATACCATAAAATTAGCAGCTTACGTGACTGAAGGATGCATCTTCCTGACTCTCCTGCCGCATCTTGTCTCCTTCTGACTCTGATCTCTTCGCCTCATTTTTCTACTTTACCAACCTTGTGATTGCATTAAGGCCCAAGCTTATCCTAGTATTATCCCTATATTAAGGTCAGGTGATTAGCGGCCCTAACTCCCCTTTGCCGTGTAACCTAATATCCTCTCAGTTTCCAGGGATTAGCATGTGCATGTATTTGGGAGACCTGTTTACCACATCCAGAGATGCTCCAGGTGAGGAACCTAAAAATTCAATTAGATTTAACATGCTAGAAACCAGAATGATAAAAGAAGGGGGAAGAAAGGAGATAAGCGAGTAGGTGAGAAAAAGTTCACAGAGCTTATTATACATCGATGGGTAAAGGCAGATCTGAGAGCCACTGCCCAATCCCACACTTTCTCCCATTGCCTCAACCACCCCATCATTCTTTCATGAAGAGCCAATGTAATCAAACCCTAGTTTTCTCCTATCACCTTCTTAGCAGCTCAACTAGGAGAACTCAAAATGTGCCCTACTCTTAGCACCTTACCAATCTTCATAATCATTATTTTGGTAACTTGAATGCAGCTTTCCTAGACTTTACGGGATGTATTCCTCATGCCTATCCCAGGATTTTGTGGACCTTCAAGTACCTCACAGTGACTGCTGGGACCAAGAGGTGTAGCACTGTGGCTGCCGATGGGTGTATACCATACTTAGCTAGGGAGACAGTGATGGCATCTGAGGGTTAGAACAGCCCAGCTCATCCTGGCCACGGGGGAGGGAAAGGGTAGATCAAGAAGAGGCAGCAATAGCTCTGAGAATGACCAGGAGATTTTTTCTCTAACTACTAGTGTCCAGTGGCCGGAAGCAGGAAGGAAAAGAGTAGGGGTAAGAATCAAGACAGAAGGGTCCCATCCCACAGGGTCTTAGGGGCCACCTAAGAAGCCTGAGGTGTAACCATGTAAGCAATGAGGAACTCAAGAGATGTGTCGAGCAGGAGCCAGGAACAATCTGCTGCTGAGCAGCTGTAACTTTGCATGTCCTGGTTCCAAACCATAAAGCAGGGGTCACACTCCCCACTGTATGCAGTGGTGGGGAGGATCAAATAAGGGCCAACCAATCAGAGCAGTGCCATATATACGGTCAGTGTTCTGTAGATGTTGATGTAGAAAATTTCTATGTAACTAGAATGTCAGCTGGGGGCTCCATCCTGAAGAGCTAAGGTGCAAAGTCCTCTGCTGGCATCCAAAGCCCCCTGTGAGGCTCTGCCAACTGCAGGCGAGGTTGGCCTCGAGGCCTCTGCTGGGTGTCGGTCTCCCAGACCTGCTCTCTGTTTTGCACTGTGCCTCCGCCTGAGATGCTCAGCTCCCTCTCATGAGGCTGTGCTGAGCTTCCAAAGGGGCGCGAGGTCCATGGAAGTGGGAGAGAGCTGGAGAGGCAGGGAGACTCTGAGGGCGCTGGGCTGCAGCTGCTTAGTGTCCTTGACCGTTAGCAGCCTGGCTTCCGAGACACTGCTCTCCTTCACCTGGCCTCTCCTCTCTCTAAGGGTCCCATCCCGCCCTCTCTTTCTCATCTTCACTCAGCAAATGCCCTCCCTGTGAAAATAATTAATTATTCTTCTTATATTACACAGATCGCCTTCTCCATTTCTCTCACGTCTTAGAACAGGCTTATCGACATCTCCTAAATGCTGTAAAGGCAAATTCCAGCACCAATCATGAAAGTGACTACTTGTTTTACCATCCAGGCACACAAGTGAAGGTCATGTGTAGCTGGACTTGAGAAGTGAGTCTCAGACCCTGTGGACCAAGAAATAAAGCACCCCATTTACCCTAAAGTGTTTCTCTTTCCTCTCTGGGCAACTCTGCTAGGAAAGGAAACAGGGGTCTCCCGAGATCGAGGGACCAGGCCCTGTCCTGTCTCCCATGGAAATGTAAAAATGCAAAGGTGAGTCCACTGGAGTGAGCCAAGTTGTGCAAGTCAGGGCACAACTTTCTCCCTGGGCAGCCCTCCCTTCCGATACCATCACCAGCCTGGGAATTCCCCAAACCCCACTAGAGAGTTCAGAACTCACTGGAACCTGTTACTGCACAGGGCACGGTCTGACAGTTCCCAAACCCGAACTTCGCTTATCCCCCCACTGTGGAAGCAATAAGCACAACAGTGCCACCAAGGAAAGCCAGGAAAGCACAACCAAGCTATGATCCTCAGGCTTTGATAGCACTTCTGTTATGTAGGCTTGACTGACTGATTTCCCATGTGCTTGAGCCTAGTCTCCAGGTCAGCAGACACCACACGATCAGCACACCACCTTTCCTCATGCGGCTGGTCTTTCTCATACGGTCACCCTGGCACCACCCTGCGATCTGATCAGCCCTGCCCCTAAACAAAGACATGCCTGTCCGTGGGACATCTGTATCTCCCAGAAACTGAGAGTGAAGGCAAGATCTCCTTGGGTAAGGTCCAATCCATTGTTACCAAGACTCCTTGACACCAGCAGAAACCCAAAATTCCTCAAACTGAATGAGCTCCCCTCCACCCTCACTTCTAGAGAGTCCTGGATGGGGGACAGCTGAGATCCACCCAGGACAAGATCTGTTTTTAGAGCAGAGGACTAGTTTCTGAGAGTGGAAGGAGCAGATCTCAGCCAACTTCCCTGGCAGTGTGGACACAAGGGAGCAGCCTGCTCCGGAAGACTGAAGGTGCAAGAGGCTCATTTCCCAAGCGGCAGATTGGGTGCTGCAGGCAGAAGAAGGTGTAGCAAGGGGGAGTATAAGGAATTGTTACACCCATAGGAAGCCTTCGGGTACAGAAAAAAACAACCAGTCAAGGTGTAAAAAGCATCAGTCACAGAGGACATGGTAGGGAGGGCAGTGTGGCCTTGGGGCTTGGATAGAGTGACACTTCCAAAAGGGAGTGGAGGAATTGTCGATAACTAGGCCAGCACACACATAAATAAGATTATAAGACATCTCAGCAAGGGTGTTCAAAGGTCTCTGTGGTCAGTAGGAGTAACAGCCTGGAGGCTGCTGGGGAATGTTCCGAGTTAGGTACAGTTAACTCTGGGCCCTGAGCTCGTCCTCCATCCAGAGCCTGATCTCCATGGAACGTGCAGAGAGACTGGCTTGGAGGTACAAGTCCCAGGCAGCACCTGTCTGTTGGGCAGACGTCCGCAAGACCCCAGGTTGGGGCCTTGGCACAGCCGCCCAACAGTGCGCGCCTTGATCCAGAGTGCGCAGCCTGGGCCTGTGCAGATTCCTGAGCTCACAGCCGAGGGGCCTGTGCTGACAGCTGGTTCTCAGTATCTCTCTCTGCAGAATCCTCCTGAACTTGAAACTGAAGATTACTTAAGGCGGACTGTGCTCTGCAAATGTTTGATTGGCATAAAGCACCTCTGTAGTGCCAGCATAAATTGGATTGAAAGGGGAGCAAGGCAGAAGTTAGACTAGAGAGACAGATGAACACAGAAATGCACCTGGCGCCGTGTCCACAGCCCTGAGGGGGAGGCTTTGGGCTCAAAGGGAGGAAAATGCCTTTTCACTGCTCCTGTGGAATCTTACAGAGTAGATAGAGGGACATTGGGTGGACTTGGATGGTGAGAAGCTGTGGAAAGAAACTTGGATAGAAGTTTAAAATTTTAGATAAGGAAAAAACGGAAACAAAACTTTTATAAATAAGGAGGGAGGAGGAGTTGAAGGGAGGGGAGGAGAAAGGGGAAGGAAGTAGCAAGATACATCATGTACAGGTACAAATCCCCTATGATGAATGTTATCACTAGGTATACGTAAAATGTACCATTAAAATAAAATTTAAAAATTTGGATATAAGTCTCGATTAATTTGATAGGAGGTGTCAGAAATAATAATAACAACAAATGTTTTGCACATGTGCTGTTAATCTGTTTAACCCTCCAGTCCACACTGAGTAGTAGATATTCTTTTTATTCCCATTTTACTGAATAGAAAAATGGTTGCAAAAGAGGCTGCATGACCTACCTGAGGTCACAGAACTTCATGCCGGCAGATAGACCCGGGAATCCGGGCCCAGAATTTATGCTTATAACTCATAACTTGGACAGTTTTGTTCGTAAAATTAGGCAATTAGATTAAATTATTTCCAGGGTCCTTTCCACCTTTATAATCTTTGACTCTCTGGAATAAAGTTTAACTGAAAGTGTCTAGATTAGATACAAAAAAAGAAGCTGATGTTCATAATCGTATTTACTGCAATATTTAACCTAAAAAGTAGATTTTCTGTGTAGCACATACACCACTTGAATTCTGTTTTATAAAAAAGACTAAAGTAGAAAAAGAAGTTTAACTATTGAAAAAAAAGTGATTTTTTTTTTTTTTTGTAATTTCCAAAGTTGATGTAGAGCCAAGTGTGGACAGAGACAGAAACACTCTAGTGCTATTAGACTCCAGACATACTTTCCCTCCACAGTATCGTTAAAAATCAGTCTAACACAAGTCTAACATAAAATCGGTCTAACATAAATTCAGCTGAGAAAAGAGTTTTTTTCCCGCCTAGTGTGAACTGATATCACGATGTCATGGTTTCAATTTTGTCTCTGTTCTTCAAATGGAGGAGAAAACAGTGGATTATTAAACATCTCTGCAGAACAGGCGAAGTGGGCCTTCTCCTGGCTCTGGTCCTTCTGGGATCCTTTTCCCTCAGCAAGGTCCTGGTCACTTTCTAGAGCATTCTGGCCTTGGCATACCTGTGCACTCTCTAAAGGACAAACCCTCTTTTCCTCACCTTCCGTGCTTCATGTTAGAGGTCCCTATAACTAAAGACAAATTAAGAAGACAAAAGCATATGAATTTATTTATTTAATAACTTTTATATGACACAAGAGTTTTCATAAGGAAATAAAGACCTGAGGAAATAGTTAAACCTGTATTTTTCACACCAGCTTCGATGAAGACTAGACAGCTATGGAGAGAGACACGTGGTGGAACAGAGAGAGTGTGAGCTAGCAGTAACGAATAGGAGGGCACTTAGCCTGTTCTGCTTGTTCCAGCTGTTCTGTATGACCCTGAATCTTCAGAGACAAGTATGTTCCTTTCTTCTAGGTGCAGAGCGGGGTCCTCGTGAGTGAGGGTCTTACGATCTGCTTCAGGGGAACTGCTTCAATGAAGAAAGGCAGGGGAAGGTAAGAACAACTTGCTTGTTGTTGTCTTCTTTAATATGCCAAGGTCTCATACTTGAGGATAATTTGTCCTGAACCACTTTGACTCTGTCCTCACTTCTTTTTCTAATTCAGCCATTTCCACTTACAGACAAAAAATGGCTGGAAATGCTCCAAGTACTGTCCTTCCAGGCAACATCCCAGCCAGGACCAAGTTGGTAAGCTGAGCTCTGAGTAGAATTTTATCATCCATGCAATGACAGAGAGATGCACACAGCATTGTGGGAAAACAGAAAGGGATATTTGTTCTCCTCTGGAGAAGAGAGGAAATAGAAAAATTATCAAAGACTAGGCAGTCCTTATGTTGAATATTACTGGATGAGCACGAGCAGGGCTGCCGGGCATGGTGGGAAAGAGGGTTCTGGGCAGAAGGGACACCATAATCTAAGCCCGAAGGCTACAAAGACCTTGTGGTCAATCCTCATTTGTAAGGCTTTGAGGAGGCATTGACAGAAGAGGAAGTCAGTGAGGGAGGGTGAAGTCCAAACACGGAATTTGTTTACCTTTATGGAGAGAGCTGGGGAGTAGCTGAGGGACTTGATAATGACAGACTTGTATTGACAGAGGTCATCTACCTGTTAGGATGGATTTGAGGGTGACCAGACCAGATACTAGTTAAGAGATGGGTAGTAGATAAGGGTCTCAAGTTCTCCAGATAATTAGAATACAATTTAAGGAAAATTTGGGTTGTTGAAAATGTAAATACCCTCATCCCACTCCTTAAAAAGTGCTAGGATGCCCTCAGATTACCATTTTGGATGGTTAGATAATTGGATGCTATGCAGACTTCTAGCCTCCTGAAATGTCACTAGGGCTCCTATTTGACCCTCCAAATCCCCCAAGGCTCACATGTACTTGGAAGGCCTCACCCCCTGCTATCTGAATCTGTATCTATTATGTTTCAGATATCTTGATTTTTTATTGTTCTACAATGAATATGTGTTTCTTTATAACTAAAAAAAAACCACATATTTTACAAATATATTCACAAAAATTGTTGGAGGAAATTCTGACCTTGGAGCAAGGGCCATAATCATCACTATGGAAAAGCAATGCCAAAAGATGTACAGCAGACACTAAGATATTCTAAGCAAAGTCAAGTCTACCTATTCGAAGCAATTGTCCTTACAGTTCAGGATCTCTTCAAGAGAAAATTCAGTTTGAGAATGTTAGAATGATCTAATGAGTGTTTCCACCTTATTGTAGCAAAGTAGGCAGATCTTTAGTGCTGTGATGAAGCATCTGCCTCGCGGCCATCAGGAGACAAATGGCTTACAATAAATTAAACTGTATTTGGTAATTAAGATGATGTGCATGGATTCCTGGCACTCACCTCTTTTAAAACATCCTTGTAAGAGAGATCCAAAAATCACAGAGCTGAGCTGTCAAAAGCATGTATGTGGCCTGGGAGGGAGGACAGCAGGAAGCAAAGTGACAGGGTTTGTTGTTGTTGTTTTCCCCCAAAGTACTGCTAAAATTAATGGCACTATTTTCATGCTTTGTAAAGTAGACAGCGTGATTATAACTCAAGTGAGGTTTATTCCTCTCTCCAGAGACTTGAGAACTTTGAGAACAACTGGTCAAATGCAAAATTATAAATAATCACCACTACTTCTTGTGGAAAAATAAATAAGCAGGTGTTGTCCAAAACATGGTTTAATGGGTTAATAGAGCAATGCACTATTTGGAAGAAATCATGAAATATCTTAATTAGGCAAGGGAAAAAAATTAGCAGCATCCAAACTGGAAAGGGAAACAGAATTGTCTCTATTTGCAGACAAAATGAACTTAAAGATAGAAAACCCTAAAGACAAAAATGAATATGCTGTTTAAAGTTGAGTTGAACAAAGCTGTGTGATAGGAAATCAACATACAATAATCAGTTGCATTTCTATATACTAACAATGAGTTATTGAAAAAGAAATTAAGAAACAATCTCACTCAACATCAAAAATACTTACAAATAAATCCAACAAGGTAGGTAAACAATCTGCACATTGAAACCTATAACATATCCATGAAAGAAATTGAAAAAGACACAGATGGAAACAGATATTGTGCTCATGGGCTGGAAGAATTAATATTATTATTATACCCTTACTATCTAAATGCATTTCTTTTCAAAATTCTAATGGCATTTTTGGAGAACAATCCTAAAACTTGTGTGGAATCACAAAAGACCCCAAATAGCCAACACAATCATAAGCACAAAAAATAAAATTGGAAAATCAAAATATAACATGCACAGATACAAAACCACTATGATGAATATGATCATTATGTATTTCTAAAATGTAACAATAAAATTTATTACATAAAAATAATAAAATTGGAGGCATCATGCATGTGGGTTTCAAATTATGTTACAAAGCTATTATGATCAAAACAGTATGGCACTGGGAAAAAAAACAAATACTTAGATCAATGGAATGGATTACAGAGCCCAGAAATGAACCCAAACCTATATGGTCAACTAATTTTCAACAAAATACACAATGAGGAAAGGATAGTCTCTTCAATCAGTGTTACTGGGAAACAGGGTATCCACAGGCAGAAGAATGAAATTAGACTTTTACACTGTACTCACACAAATAAAATCAGTTTAAAATGGGTAAAGGACATGGTGGCACATTCCTATAATCCCAGCTACTCTGAAGCCTGAGGCAGAAAAATCATAAGCTGAAGGTCAGGGTGGGCAACTTAATGAGAATCTGTCTCAAAATTTTAAAAATAAAATTAAATTAAAAAGGCTAAGGGTATAGCCTGGTACTTCCTGGGTTCAACCCTCAGTACTACACACACGAAAACAGACTGGAACATAAGTCACAAAACCATGAGACTTCTAGAGGAAAACATGGGAGAAAAGTTTCTTGATAGTTGCTGGGAGAGGTGGGTGAATGGAAGGGAGGGGAGGGGAAGGGGGAAAGAGGGGGGAAAACCAAGATGTATCATGTACAGGTACAAAATAACCATGTTGATTATGAACATTATGTATACAATATACCAATACATGTTCTTGGTAAAAATAATAAAAAAAAATTTAAAAAAAAAGTACTAGCAACAAAAGGAAAAATAAACAAGTGGGTGTACATTGTACAAAAATATTTCTGCACAGCAAAGAAAGCAATGAACAAAACACAAGGGCAAACTATGAAAGTAGAAGAAAATATTTGCAAATTACATATTAAGTAAGGGGTTAGTATCTAGGATATAAGGAACTTACATAACTCAATAGCAAAACACAACTCAGGTAAAAAATTGAGAAAAGGACCTCCACACACATCTCTAAAAGAAGACATATGAATGGCCAACAAGTATATGAAAAGGTACTTCACATCATTAATTAACAGGGTAATACAAATCAAAACCATAATGAGATATGAGTTCACTCCAGCTAGTATCAGAAATCAAAAGTAAATGTCTGTAGGGATGTGGAAAAAAAGAAACCTTTGTATATTGTTGGTGAAAATGTAAATTAGTAATATGTCCATTAATTAGATCGTATGGAGGTTCCTTAAAAAATTAAAAATTGAACTAGATCAACCAGCAATTCTCCTACTGAGTATATATCCAGAGGAAATAAAATCACTATTTCAAAGAGATATTTGCACTGCCAAGATACGTACACAACCTAAATGTCCTACAACAGATGAGTAGGTAAAGCAAATGCCACACACAATATGTATGTAGCACATACATGCACACACAAAACAGATTATTACTCAGCCTTTGAAAAAAATAAATCCTTCAACTTGCAGAAAAATCAGTGGAGCTGAAGGATATTATGTTAAGTAAAATAAGTTAGACACAGAAAAACAAATACTATGTGATCTCGCTTATTAGTGGAATTTTTGAAAAGCATAAGAACAGAGTAGAATGAAGGTTACCAAGTGTTATGGTTTATATCCGGATATCCCCCCAAAGCCTCATGGGCTCATAGGCAGGGATTCAGGGAGGTGACTGGATTATGGGTACATAATACTAGATCATGGATGTGTGATGTGGATTAATCTGGTAATTAGTTTAGCATAGTTCTAGGTGTGGGAAATGGAGTTACTGAAGAGTGAAGGCCCACCCTGGTTGTGGGTGGCACCAACCAACAGCCTTGTAGTCTGGATGGAATAAAGAGAAGGAAGAAGGAAGTCAGGCCGCCCCTTGCCTGCTCTGGCATGAACTGTTTCTCCTCTGTGATGCCCCTCTGCCATGCTACCTGGCTGACAACCAGCTGACTATGAACTGAAAGCTCTACAAACTGTGAGCTAAAATAAACCTTTCCTTATTTAACATGTGGGTGCCAGGTATTTTGTCCAAGCAACAAGTACGGTAACTAAGACACACCGAAGATGGAAGGTGAGGGGAAAGTGAAGATTTGGGTCAAAAGGTACAAACTTTCAGTTCTTTTTCTTTTTATAAATTTTAATTTAATGGTACATTTTAGATACACGTAGTGATAACATTCATCATAGGGAATTTGCACCAGTACATGGTATATCTTACTGCTTCTCCTTTTCCCATCCCCCCTCCCTTCAACCCCTCCTCCCTCCGTATTTGCAAAAGCTTTGTTTCCATTTTTCCCCTTCTTTTCTTTTTTCTCTTGTCCTTCCATTCCTTCCCCTCCCTTCTGAGATGAGTAAGTTTTAGGATCTAACACACAGCATTGAGATTGTAGTTAGGGATAAAGAACTGTGTGCTTGAAATTCCCTCTCAAGTGTTCTCACCAGAAGGAAGACGCTAACTAACTCTGTGAGGTGATGGATCTGTGGGCTTAATTGTGTTGATAATTTCGCAAAATATGCGTATATCAAAAACATCATGTTTGACACACAAATATCTACAGTTGGTGGGGGGTCAGTTACACCTCAGTAAAGCCAGGGGTGATGGTGTCCACATTTAGACAGGAGCCTATTCGTGCTTCCCCAAGGAAACACCTTCTTCCCTGTCCCTCTGGGAGTGGACCTTGGCCCCGTGTGTCACCTCTGAGCTCACTGATTCTGTATTATGGTCACTGACACTGGAGCCTGGGGCTGAGTTTTCAGCCATCTCTTTGATCCCTACATCTATATTTTTGTATTGTTCAACTCAATAGGATAAAAATTTTGATTCTTAATAGACTCAGGCTTTTGAGGATAATTAAAAGAAAAATTGAAAATTTCTATTATGAAAATACTACTTGTTTTTTTGTTTGTTTGTTTTTTTTACTAAAAGCACAATTTATAGACAGGAGAAAAATAAAAAATTAAGTTGGATTCCTGAGTGTCATACTTATTTATATTTGGGAACACACTAATGTAAGCAGATTTACACTTGTCTTTAAAATTTATACACAATGGAGTACTACTCTGCCATAAAAAAGACAAATTTGGGGTTGGGCTTTAGCTCAGTGGTAGAATGCTTGCCTAGTAAACACAAGGCCCTGAGTTTGAAAGAAGAAAGAAAGGTAAGTCCCCCTAAAAAAGAAAGAAAGATAAACTTGAGGTATTCGTAGATAAATGGACACAACTTGAGACCGTAATATTAAGTGACATAAGTCAGACTCATAAATTTAAATACCACATGGTTTCTCTAATATGAGAAACTCAAAAAACACAGCAAAATAGAAGATAGGTAAATAGAAAGTGGGGAGATCTTTTTCAAATGAATGGGGGAATAAGAGATGAAGGGAGAGGGGGTAAAGGGAGAGAAAGGAGATGGGAAAAAAAGAATTCAAGGAAAAATGGTGAAAACAGAGCTTTTGTAAATGGGAAGGCACTCAAGAGATGGAACAAGCAAGGAGGGAGGAGAGGAGTAGAGGATTTTAAAAAATGAATTAAGATGTAAATAAAAAATTAAAATACGGACATAAAAGCAGCACCTAGAAAAAAATGTTTTCAAATCCAAGATGACGATACAGTGGGATTTATTTGAGGACTGTGTTTGTGATTTTAATGAAAGGACTAGCTAGGACTACACACTGAAAGTGAGCAAATAACTATCTCATGTGTACAAATATGATTGCCTGAATGACAACCAAATGCTTTGCCTTTGATTACACACCTTCTAGAGAGGCCATGTTCTTGAAGTATGCGGAAAAGGAAGCAAAGATAATTACATAGTGTCTGAGCAGATAACTTCTATGAGTGCAAGGGGTAGAGTTTGTTTCCCGGCTGGATTAAAGTGAACTAAACTCACAGCCAAATTGAAATCCAGAGGAGTATTATGTTTCCCACCTTCCTAATGCCTACTTTTAAGCAGGTTTAGTTTTCATTCATCTGCCTATCTATGACTAACAAATTCTTCATTTCATCAGCCTATAAAGAGCAAAGCCATCTTTGTGATCGCTCCTCTTCAACAAAAGCCGCTCTTGGAATCGTGTTTTCTGTGTGAGTTGGCACATGGGGTGGGGAGCAGGGAAAGCTGGGAGGAAACAAGGGAAGGAGGGTGTGGAGTTTCAGAGATGACAAATCCAGTCCCTGCAACAATGCTGCCTTGTCCGAGAGCATCTCGGCCCTTGCTGTTGTCACCCATGTGTGGTTAATCAGATTAAAGGCCCCTGAGAAACCCCTTTGATTCCCTGTCAAACGAAGGTATGCGATAGGACTACAAATGGCAGGAAGTCCTCACTCACTGCACAGGACCAAGGGAAAGAAGCAAGTCCAACTGTTGAGGTACTCAGGTGCCTCAGAGACCTCCCAGTCCCCGCCCCAGCCTGAGAGAGTGTCTGTGGCCCTCCTCGCACTCCAGATTCAGGGAAGGCCGGGGGCACTGAGGGAACAAAGCATAGTTGAGAGTTTTCTCCTGCGGCTGTGCATCCCGAGTTCTCTCTGCGATGTCACTGGCCACAGCGGGGCAGCCTGGCCTCGGAAAGGCCTGACAGGCCTCAGCAAGGGCGACCTCACAGGATGGGGTCTGAGCCGGGCCTGTGCGCAAAACCACGTGTGCAGAGAACAGGGTCTATCTGTTGTGTGGACACAGAGGGCATTGAGCCCCAGTGGTTGCTCATATACATCCAAAACACAATGGGAGAGATTTTTATCTTCCATGAATATTTAATTCTCCTGAAAGCTAACCATCTGCACATGACAATACCCCAGTGCATGTGCGTGATTTTCTCTGTTTTCTTTCAAAATAAATAAGACGATTTTGCTCTTCTTGTGATGCCTTGAAAGTTTCTTAAATGCCCATTGATCCCTTTGAGCTAATGAGTGTATGTATTTTAAAACAAAGTCAGTACTGTTGGTATCATCTATTTGTGTGGAGGAAACAGAACAATGGGGGGAAACCGGGTCGGTTTCCATTGTTTTCCTGGTGGCCTGTATCACAATTCACTGACGTTTTGAATGCTGTTTAAATTTTGCTGATGTCTTTTTATCTTAGGCTTCGTGTGAATGTAGAAAGAACTCCATTGATATGCAGCCTACTGTGTATTATGATATCCTGCCCGCCCTGCTACACCATAGAAGCCTGCAGCTGCCTGAAGCTTAATTATGCACGCAAAGCCCAGATGCTGGCCAAGCATCTCAACCAACTACCGTTCCTCACTTATTTTTGTTTGAATTATAATTGGGCAGATCTATATTTCTCAACCAATTTTGTGGCCTGAGCATGACCCTCTTTGCCTCTGTTGCTACCTCTGTTTGACTCAGCTTCTTCATGAAGGAGCCCTTTGCCAATCCGAAGTGCCTCTGAGATCTGAGAAGGGTCACTCATGGGTTTGACAAATCCTTTTACCTAGACAGTGCTTTTAACAGGTACAAAAATGACCCTAGCCCCAATCAGTTTTTTCCAGATGGTTGGTAACTTAAAAAAAAATAGTTAACTAAAAGCTGGCATCTGGGTAGAAACAAAGAAGGCATAGAGCCAGGTGACTATAGTAGAAAGAAATACGGTACCGAGAATAAAGCTTTACACCTGCTGAAAGACGGTAACGGAGACCAGCAAGAGCAGATTTGTTCAGCAGGCACATCTTCCCTTCAAAGGGCCTTTTGTGAACGGTTTCCAGCCCACCTAAGGGATCTCGATCTCCAAGCACAACAAAGCCTCATTTGAGAGTGGGAACCGGGCCTGGCGTGGCTCAAACAAGGCCTTGGTGACACCGCCTTCAGAGTTGTGTGGACAGTGACCCTTGCACACAGCGACAGCTGCTGCCTGTACCTACCCTCAGTCACAGTCCGGGACATTGCAGTTTTTTAAATGGAACATCAAATTTAAATCCACAAATTAATCTCATCGGAAGTCACCGGAAGATATTTTGTGATCGTGATGCCCCACCCCCACCTAAAGTTACAGAATTGTATTGAAGGTCCAAGAGTAAGTGGGACACCAGGGTAAGATAATTATCTGTGACAATTTCAACAACCTAAAAATGACTAGGTGAGCATTCATCATTTAATTCGATGATTCTATTTGGAGAATAATTCTTAATAACTAATTTTTTCATCCAAGACACTGTGGCAGAAAATATTCTGACAACAATAAAATAGTCGGGCAGATCTTATTCAGAACTACTGTGAGAGGTGTACAACCCGTTTTAATGGGATTTTGAAATAGGTAAAAGGGGCTCTGGCTAAACTGATTTGATCAGGTCCTTGCTGAAGGCTGGTCAAAGTGATCAACATCACCAGAGGGCTGGTGGAGGATGAAGGATTAATGGAGGAGCTGCGAGTGCAGCTCGGTGACGGAGCACTTGCCTAACGGGTGTGAAGCCCACACTCCATCACCAGCCCTTCAAAAAAAGAATATGATCAGCTACAGAAGGTGATCAGACATCCAGGAAGGGCGTCCTCTCAAAAGTGAATTTTCAGGTTCCTTGCTGAAACTGGACTATACTAGGATAAGACGGAAGCCCCAGGTGAGGCCCAGTTTAAGAGAGAGTTCAGTGGAGTCTAGTGAAAGTTTGGCAAAGGACAAAATCTTTGTTAACATCCACAAAACATTTATAATGTCATCACTAGTACTTGAAGTAATGCTGCTATGATTCCCATTTTACAGATAAGGACACCGGGACCTAGAGAGATTTTCCCCAAACCAATATAGGCTTCTATATGGCAGAGCTAAGATGTAAGCACAAGCTGTTCAAGTCTCAAATCTGTGTATCTACTACCTAGTATATTTTGAATACTTAAAAATATTTGACTCAAATATTTTTATGATGTATAAACTCTCTGGTTCTCAGATACAAATAATATTGACACTTCTCTACTACATATTAAGTGCCAAACACTGTTACATGCTCTTAACAACTACCCTTTGAAGGAGATGTATTTATTAACCCCATATTCTAGATGAGATTTCACACTTAACTATTTTGCCAATAGTTCTCAAACTTAACAGGCCTCAGAATTACAAGGTCTGGAGTTGGTTAAAACATAGGTAGCTGGACTCCATCCCCAGTGTTCTGAGTCAATATGCCTAGGTTCAAGGCTAAGAATCTGCCCCCACCCCCAACCCCCTTAGTGCCGGGAATTGAACCCACGGCTCCCACATGCTAGACAAGCATTCTACCACTGAGCTACATTCCCAGTCCAAAATTTGATTTTGTTTTAAAACACGTAACACTCATACTTCTAGTCCAGGGACCATACTTTGAGAACCACTGTATTACGTTATACTAGTACTTATAAATAACAGGTACAGTTTTTTATCCTAAGTCCTTCGCATACACATTACACACTTCTGATCCTCATAAGAGAGAGGCAAATTAGGCTCTAAAAACTGAAGCACCTTGTGCAGAATTGTGATAGTAAGTTACAGAACCAGAACACGAGGTGAGAGCTCACTCCTGGTGCCCAAGCCCTGCCTAATAGCCTGCCCAGGCCTCTGGGCCCACTGGTCTAACTAGTCATTGAGTGAACCCAGGACATGTCTTACACTAAATGTCAATATGCCTCAAGACTGTAACAGGAATGCTAACTCATGATCCACCAATACTTAAAGCAATTATATCAAGTGATATTTTTAAAGTTGCAATTTAATGCAACTTTATAGAAAGAGAATAATCAAATCAACATTAAATTCTTCATTGCAATGGAGAGAGTTTGAGTTGAATCTGTGTTGGAATTCCACTTTGTCTCTCCCTTCTCGTTTTTTCCTGGATCTGTCACTTGACCGGCCTGCAGGGCAGTGTCTCTGTCAGTGGGCAATACTGATAACTACGGCACAGAGGAGTCATGGGAAGACTGCAGAAGGTCCTTGGAAAAGCTACTCAGTGAATGATTTTTGCCTGACCCTGAATCCATGAAAAAGTATTTCTTGGATGTTTATAATTGTCTTTTTAAAAATACAGTTGTAAACTACATTTTCATATTGCTTTGTGCTTTACTCTTTTTGTTTAGCCCTTCTTCATTTATACATTTACCTCTATCACTACTTGCCTTTTTAGTAATAATCTTGTATATGGTCACAGTGCTAGAAAATCTTTTACTTTTAAAATCATGTATTTTAGAATATTTGAGTTTTCTTCCAGCTTTTGCCTATAATGAAGAATACCCCTTAATTTTTTTTTGGTTGTTTTGTTTATTGTACTGGGCATTGAATCTGGGGACATTCTGCCACTGGGCTACCTCCCCAGCCCTTTTTATTATTTATTTTGTCGCAATGCCTTACAAAGTTGCTGTGACTGGCCCAGAACATTGATCTTCCTGCTTTACCTTTCCAAGTTGCTGGGATTATAGACATGCACAGCATTTAACTGCTTTTGTTTAGCTTATTTTTACACAAATTTGGACCACTTTCTTGACAAGGAAATACCGGAAGGGGAGGAATAGGAAGGGTAAACAAATTTTCAAAGCCAAATATAACACATGTAGAAGAATATCACCGTTTCCTTAAAGTTGTGGCACTGAACTTGCTGTTCTGTTTAGCAAATGCGTGGCCCGCCGCTCTGCGTCTCCCTCTCCATTCTTCTCCAAGGAAGCTCTTCTCATTTGGCCTCATGCTTGGCTCAGCGCTGCTCCATCAGGACTGTTCTCTTGGAGGGGAAGTTGTGCTGCAGACCAGTCACTCAGAGTTAACAAGGTCAGAAACCAGTCTGACTGAACGATCCAGTCACCGTGCTGTCCATCCTAATGTGCTTGGACTCCAGTTTATTCCAGGTTGCCGGGCACTATTACTAGAACTGGGGAACAAAACCAAGACTAAATATAAAATGCTGGGCTCCCCAGTGTTATGGAAGCTCACAGTTGGATGCCCTCAAAATGCAAGTCATCTACTTTTGTTGAAACCAAATGTGTTCCTCTCCTACAGAATATTACTGCAGATGCCCAAGATTAACGATGATGGGTGCATTTGAGGACCATCAGGAAGCCTAACATCACAGAGACAGGAAAGTTCTAGAGATAAGAACAATGATGGGTGGCTCGTTCTGGCGATACTGTATCCTGAGCCACTCTTTCCTGGGGCTCCAGTGTAAACAGAAGTGCTGCAGTCTAGCGAGTCATTCATTTCACAAACACTTGCGGGTGCTTTAAGTATGTGCTTGCCCTGTTCTACAAGCTAGGAATATAACCACAAACAGGATATCATCATGTGGACCTTCATAATTCTTATATTCTGGTGAGATTTTCGGGAGTTGTGAAGAAACAAAAGAGAAACATTTTCAATTCCCATGAAAGAAAATACCACCTTTTGGATCTGTAATTTAGCTAACTGGCTCACTTTTCTAAATGTCCGAACCAAGGTCCCTCACAAATCACATCCTCCTGACTCTCCCTCAGTGCTTACCATGTGGCCTGTTTTAACCACAAGGATACACCGCTTCACAGTACAGGGTGTTACATTTTTGTATAGCCTAAATTAATGGGGAAATCTTTCTTTTTCCTAAAAAAAAAAAAAAAAAAAAAAAAAAAAAAAAAAAAAAAAAAAAAAAAAAAAAAAAAAAAAAAACCAGATCAAACTATTACTCGGTCTAAAATGCCCTGGCTCTAGTTTTATCGCCACACAGCACTTGCTCATGGAGTCAAGATATCTGAGTGAGTGGCGAGCTGGGAGCCTTAAAAGGCGAGTGTCACCTAAATCCTCAGCTACCAGAAGAGCAAAGACTCTCTTTATACACTTAGGTGGGCAGCACAAAGACCCTAGTGAGTTATGCTCCCCAGGTGACAGGATTTTATCTGTGTAAGTTTATTTCTTTTTACCTTTTACTACAATTAATGGCTGCCAATAACAAATTTGCCATAAGAATCTTGCCAATAAAAGCACTTTTGTCTTTGACCACACTCAGAGACTAAATACTCTGAAGAGGGCTGGGGTGCAGCTCACTGGTGGAACCCAGGTTTAGCATGCACAAAGGCCTGAGTTCAATCTCCTACTCCAAAAATAAATATATAAATGAAATAAAATGCTATGAAGAGCAGGAGGCTGGTGACCCTTCCTGTAGGTAGTTTTCACAGTGTGTTCTTTATGGCATCTAAGGGAATCATTTTTTATTGGATAATGTAGTTCATGAGAGTCCCAAAATATAGCCATTCAACACTTGTATTTAAGGAGAGTATTGCTAGCAATAAACACACATGCGCACACACACACACACACGCACACACAGATGGGTGCGCACACCCTCAGTTGATTAAGATTGAATTCCCCCCATAGAATAGAAGGGAGAGATTTGTGCAGGCAAAGGACAGGCCCTGTGCCTCACAACTCCACATTTGAAAGACTGAATTTTATCTTTGCTTCATAAGGCTGCAATTCATGACAGCATCCATGTCACACACCAATAAAAAAGCACCAAGAGAGTGATTATTGTGCTGCTCAAACACAAACAAATTTTTTTCCACTAAAGAAGAACACAAAGCTTTGTGTGCACAAAATTAAGCTTATTAACTATGACACTCTCTCGTACCTTGTTTAAGAATAGAAGAAAAAGCAAGAGATTATAAATACAACATATGTATAATGTATACACGTACATATTTATATAATTAGCCACCACACAGTAAGGTTAATTGTCACTTCTCTGAACACCTAATCTGTTAGCAGTTGATAAATCCCACCCTGAATAGAAGTGCCTCGTATTTAGGTCACACAAAGTCACTGCCGTTTTTTAATTTAAACTGTGCACTAGATTAAAACACAAGAGTGTTTCAGGAGGACAATTCAGAAGCAGCAGCAATAGGCTGTCATTTCGCGTAAAAAGTTTCCACAGCACACCCCAGGGACGTGTTAATCAAAGCTCTTTAATGGATTCAGTCTGATCTGTGACAGGCTTTGTTCCAGAGATGGCATTTGCTGGATCGAGGGGCAAGTTATCAATAAGACGCAGTAATTGCAGGGAGTGATTGAGCTGCGTTTCCAGGGCTTCGTACTATCCAGCTCTTTATTTTTTATTGTCAGTCCAGGCAGAGATGTCTTGCAGTAGGAGTCAGAGGATGACTTGTGTCTTCATCTCCCAACATATAATGATGGAAAATTAAGCAACGAGAAAAACTGACATCAATTTACCAAAACAAACAAACAATGAAAACATCTCACCTTTTCCTATTTTCCATCCTTGTTAAGTCTTTGTGTTAAACTTTTAAGCCAGGTCTGGACAGCTAATCTTTTCAGCTGCTCAGACACATCCATTTCCACTGGAGGCAGGCGTTTGAAGTTCCTTTGTGGACAGAGGCTGGTTCTGTGGTGGCCTCTTCACTAAGTTCTTTGTTATCACTCGGAAATGAAACAGTCAGAGGCTGAACTAATGACTGAGGACCACGCTGATCATCTACAGGGAGAGTTAGCTTTCAGCACTGAAGAAGGTTAACACTCCCCCTCAGATGGAAAACGTGTTGGTGCCTGTTCAAAACCAGTCATGGAATAGGAACCTGCTAGTTGTTTTCTTTAATAAGGCACAATCCTCACTCTGAGGATCAAAATTATTCCTTTAGCCAGGACACCAAGGTGGATGAATGAAGGCAGGAAGAAGACAGTGTTCTAGAAGGAACTGGTCTCACTTAAGATGTTTTCACAAAACTACGTGGTGGTCTTCTGCTCCCAGGTCCCTGAGCTAATACGTCATGACTAAAGTTTCCACACCTGGATCGCCAGTGTCAACACCTCCAAAAACAAGGAAAGAAAATTCACACATTTGCAGGTTCATATAAGCCAGTGTCTTTGTGCTTCCTAGTCTGCTAATGTGTGTATAGCTGTTACCTCAACCCCAAGTTAGGGATCAGACAGATTTATCAACCTTATTCAAATGAGATCTGAGTGTACCTAGGCACAAATTGCATGTCTAGTCACATATTTGGATGGGAAAGGAAATTATATGGAGATAATCCCTGAGATACCAACATGTGATAAAATACTTCTAACACTGTGACTCTTATTTTTCTATTACACGGTCTCTCAAATAGAGTCCAAACTCCTCAGTAGGCTTTTCAGAGCTAATTGCAAACTGCATTTTCACTCTCTTTTCTTGTGATCAGCCCACACCATTCCACTTTTGTTGGTGGCGTAACATGTTTTGTAATTTCATCCCTCTTGTCTTTGTTTATAGCATTCCTTCAGCCTGAAATATCCTTACACTCATTCTCCACTTACCAAATTCCTTCTGAACCCACAAGCTCCACTCACACGCCATCTATGCAGTGAGGTCAAAATTAACTGTGACAAAGGACAGAGCTGCAGAAGGTTGGAGCACAAAGGTCGTGGTACCAGAGACTTGTGCTGTCAGAAAGCTTTAGGGAGAGGACACAGCTCCTGGCTAACAGAGGTCATTTGTTCTCAGGAGCCCAAGTGATAGCCTGTTACTTCCCCGCATGAGTAAATCTCTAAAATTCATTGGAAAAAAAAGTAAGAAAGAAAAGAAAGTAACCTCAGTTCTGTCCCTGGGATAGCCCAGCACTGGGCATGCTCAGGCCTTCATTCATGAACCCATGCACCTGGTCGACGAGAAGCCTGTAGAAGATAGGGTTAAGCCTCCCAGCACATACTTCCAGATCCTTGATTAATAGCACCTTGTCTTTGAGGCCAGTTGTTCTCACACCTTAGAGCATCAGAATCACCTGAGAGTTCTGTAAAAAATGGCAGAATTTCACGACTCCCCACCACCACCACCACCACCACCACCACCACCACCACCACCATGTTCTGATTAACCACATTTGGGAGTGAGAAAGAAAAAAGAATCTAGGCTATTCTGATATCTCAGGTTTAACAAACTAAGAGATTCATGCCAAAGACGGGGGCCGTGTTGTAAATAGAAAGGCTTTGGGCTTTATAATTTAGTGACAGGAAGGAGACAAGTAGGCTGAAAACTGATACAGGAACTCAGGGGACAAAAGGTGGAGCCAGATCTGTGAGGGTATGCGAGTATGAGAGGGTGGGCCCAGCTCACCAAACAGGAACAGGAAACTCTGGGGGAGGAACATCAGAAGGAACCCATGGAGATCACTTGTGGGTGGGAAGTTAGGGAGTTGGGGGAATTTAGATTCAATGTTTCATTTGTGAGCTGGAAGTTTCTGAGATTAGACATTTGAGGAGAGATGCTAGTAAGTTGAAGAAAAAACTGATTAGGGGCAAACTGGCTAGGAACAAGGGACAGAACTGACAAGCACTAATGGTGTCATGTGACAGCCTGAGAGTTTTGCAATGACCTGACAAACTCACAGTTGACTTTGGCTTAAGACATCATATGGTGGAGCCAGATTCTGAACCCAGAATTCTCCCAGTAGGGGAGAGCGTTACCTGTGTAGGACAGGACATGTCTTGTTACCCATGTGAAGACTTGTTTCTCTGGTAGGAAGGGAAAATATCTGGACTCTGAACTACCCTTTCCTTTAACAGGTACTCAGAGCCTCACTAAAGATGTCTTCCCTCAGGAGCTTCTTGCGGTCTTTTGTGCTGCCATAGAAGCATAACTTTGTGTTTCCATAGAAGCATTAGCTATGGTCTCCCAGCTTCTGCTCTGACTAACATCCTACCACCAGGGTGCCCTAGTTGTATCCAAGGATATCATAAAAATTTCCAAACGAAATTAATTTCCACAAATATGTAAAGTTTGAGGGGTTGGAGTTTTAGCTCAAGTGGTAGAGAGCTTGCCTAGCAAGTGCAAAGCCCTGAGTCTGATCCCCAGCATCGAGAAAACAAGAAAAGAAAAGAAAAGAAAAGAAAAGAAAAGAAAAGAAAAGAAAAGAAAAGAAAAGAAATTAAGTGACAGAGTCTCTCCATGAAATCCCCTCTCTTTTTACAAAATGGGATGTTCTATTTCCCAGGGGGTAGAAATCATTGCTGTAGTCTATTTTGGATTCATATGGATCCCATTTCAAAGCTACCTCTTATAGTGGCTGTTGTATCAGATAAAGGCCCCTCGTAGTGCATACACTCAGGAGCATAATTTTACCTGCCATCATGGAAAGAGAACATCAGAAGATATTAAGAACAGGATTACACAGCCTTGGTTTGGAAGAGCTTCCCAACTAGGTAACTGTTTTAGTTACTTTTCTCTCGTTGTTGGGACAGAATACTCGACACCCAAAGTCAGGGGAAGAAAGGTTTATTAGCTCACAGTCTGCAGAGGTTTCAGTCTATAGTCCACTGGATCCGAAGCAGGGCGGGCGCGTGGCAGACTGGCAGCCGGCTGGCCCCAAAGTCAAGTGAGGAAAATGCAAGGAATGTATGCAAATCAGCAATGCAAACAAGCAGCTAGTTAAGCGTCTTCCTGTATCTTTATCTAGGCTACCTGCCCCCAGGGTGGCCCGCACTCCCGCCCCCAATTTCAGTCTCACATCCTTGATCCCAGCAGAACAATGCCAAACTGATCAATGGATCAATTTAGTAATCACACACTCCAGATCCAGCTATCTCTTACCACATGAGGCTTTGGGGGGACATCTAGACACAAACCATAACAGTAACCAAGAAGAGAGCATATTTAGAAACACTGGCCTGTTCTCAGAACCAATCTGGTTTTGTGCAGACTGCATGTGGAAAGAACAGAGGTTGAGAACACACTAACCAATATGTTTTCACATAGATGTCTCCTGCTTGTACATATCTCCACAAACACATTCCCATAAAAATAAGCAAGAACAGTTAAGAAATATCAAGACAATTAAAAGTAAGGCCAATTGTTCTGCCACAATTAAGCGTGATTTTCAGTTTGTAAAAAACTAATATGAAAAGAACTGGAGTATTTCTCCTTGACATCTTCAATAAGCATAACACTGTGTTGGCCTCCTTTGGAATCGTGGGGCCTTTTTGATGAGTGTTCTGGAAAATACGACACCTCTTCAGCACCACATTGCACAAAGAACTGTGAGTCAAACCTCCCATACTTCTTCCACTGCCCTCATTCTCAGCTGGCAATTTTACTTCATGCACTTCACTAGGAAAATAGAAAGTGACCTGGATGTGGTGGTACATACCTGTAACCCAAGTAGTTGGGAGGCTAAAGCAAGAAGATCTCAAGTTCAAGGCCAGCTTGGACTACACGGTAGGACCTTGTCTCAAAAATTAAAAGAAAGTAGAAAGCAAAGACAAACTGTTCATTTGGCCACCCTGAGCCTACTTGGTTGTTCTGTCTTCCTGAGCACTAAAGACCAGGCTTTCCCTGATTGCATTTCTCACCAATTTCCCTCCTTCAGTCACCCTCTATGTCCCCTGCACTGTTAGCCTCCCACTTCAGAGTGGAAAGTTCCCAATATAGTTGTTCCCTTACTGAAATAAAACAAATGACACAGATATCTATCTCCACATGGCTATCCAGCTCTTCTACTACCTTGTGCAAGTAAACCCTCTCAAGAGCTGTCTACAAGCACGGTCTCTGCATCCTCACCCCCCAACATATTCTCAACACACCACCTTATCTTCTTCACCCAGCTGTACCAAGACTGTCCGTGTCAACGTGACCCATGAGTTCTGTGACACTAAACACACAGGTCACCGTTCTAGGCCCTGGAGCAGTGGTCTCTCTTATGTTTTTGCCTTCTCTTATATTCTCTCGCAGTTCCCCTCCTAACATGCCAGATGCCTTCTCCCAGTCTCCATTTTTGACTGGGCTCAGGGATTAACTCTGGACTTCGCCTTTACTGCCCAGTGATACCTTTTCACATGTGTTATAAAACCAGTTTGATGCGTGTGATTTCAAATTGTGTGCCCTCAGCCTAGACCTTCCCTCTGAACTCCAGACTTGTGGGTCCAACTGCCTAACTGATACTTTCACTTGTACTTCCAATGGACAATTCAAACTGACCGTGTCTATAGCAGAACACCTTGTAGTTCCCCTCAAAACCTTACACCATCCTTTTACTGGCTACCCGGGCTTCCTGTTTCAGAAACTAGTAACAAAATTTAGCAGTGCTACTCTGTGCCAATAAGCAAGTCAGCTACTGCATGAGCTTAGTGCTCACAACATTCCTGTGGGGTGAGCATTTATACCATCCCCACTTTGAAGAGAAGAAAGCCAAGACACAGAGAAGCTAACTTTGCCAAGGTCAAGCAGCCACTAAGACTCTCAGAAGGGATTAGAACACAGACAGTCTAGCTCATGGCCAGTGTTCTTACCAATATATTGTGGCATCCTTTCCCCAGAAACTTAAGAGCTTTAGTGATTCTTCTTTTCCCCACATCAGCAGGTCTGCTTAACTTGGCTCTAAAATGTGTCACAAATCTATCCACTTCTTTTCAAATCTGCTACCTTCATTTTTTGTCCCCTGTAGTCTACTGATTTGATTTACTCTTTGTCCCTTTGTCACATTTTCTGACTCTGATCTACTCATCGCAGATGGTCAAATGTGTCTTAAAATAGGAATATCACATCACAGTCCAACTTCGACACCATCACAGGCTGACTGCAGTTAGAGTTGCATTAAGCATCCTCACCATGGTCTGCAGGTCACTGCATTCCTCTCCAGCTCTGTCACAAGCCACTCTTCCTTAACTTACTGCACCACATCCCTGCTGGCCTTTTTCTGCTGCCACAAACATTCCAGCACATCCTTGCTGGCTCTGGGACTCAGTCCTCTTCCCTCTGCCTGGAGTGCCCCCCACCTGCTTTCGCATCCACCTTCTAAATCACCCCTCTCGAATGCTTTACCTAAAGTAAGGTCCCTGGACACACTCTAACACAGCTCACAACTATTTTACCTATGTCCCATTTTTTGGTTTTTAAAATTCTGTCCTCCCCTAATAAGAAGCTCAGGCCTCAGCCAGGCCTACCTTGCTCTTTGTGACATTGCCCAGTACAGGACCGAGCACAGTTAAGCCATTCAATAAGTCTCACTTAATCAATGCACATAAATTTCCTTATGTATCTTAAGTGTGGCGAGAATCCCAAAATTCAAAGTGCAAATATTCACAGTAAGAAAACTAATTTGTGTGATCACAAAAAGAAAAAAAATTTAAATACTTCTTTAAAAACAAAAATAAAGGTAGAATGGAGAGAAAAAGGGAAGGGAAAGATTTTCCTTGTACAAACAAAAAAGTAAACGATTGAGTGTTAGCATGGCAGAAACAATAGAATCTGTGGTCACTACAACTATTGGCTAACAGGGCATGCAGGACCCTCTTGACCAGTGCCATGGGTAACAAATTTAAATTAAATAAAAATATTTAAAATCATAGTCAAAAGAACCAGCATCATACACATTCTGTAATATGGGAACAGTATGGAGAGTTAAATCATATAGCATGAAAAAATATATTTGGGGGGTGCAGGGGATCAAACTCAGGGCCTTTCATTTGTTAGGCAAGCTCTCTACCACTGAGCTAAATCCCCAGCCCTGAAAAAATATAATTTTATTACTTAAACTGCCAGAATTTCTCCCCAAAAGGCATTCAGATGACTTTGTTCCTGCTGTTTCTAGATTCTTATGGAAAACAAGAGCATTTGCTGCCATTTATAAAGACCTCCAGTTTCTGCTTTCTAACAGCCAGTGAGGACAGCACTGTTGAAATGCTGGATTCAACAATGACTTTGTTCACTGGGATTCTGGGGCCAGTAATTCAGTAGTGACAACATAGGATCTGATGCTCTGCGCCACAGAACTCTGTGTATCTCAGCCCAGAGCCCTCAGCCACCTTTTCTACTTAGGACTTTCCAGCTTCTTCATTACGACAGTGTGGTTTGCCAAAGAACACCAGAGAACTCGATTCATTCGTTCACCCATTCAGTGACCCAACAATTATATTTGGAGAGCACATAACATGTTAGCAATATTCTAGGGCTGAGAATAGAGCGGGGAAGAAAACGAACAAAGCCCTGCTGTCACAGTGACTTCAGTGTATAGTTTCAATGAGAAGTAGGTACATGAAGGAAAAAAAATAGGGCAATAGAGAGAAGGGTGGATAGAGCCTCATATGGGTAAAAATGGGGAACTAGAGGTAGAGCAGAAACTCCGGGATAGGCAGGTCATGGTGGCAGGCCGAATGCGTGCTGTGTGTGAGCGGAAAAGTAGGGGCAGGCCACAGCTCAGGGCACCAGCGGATAGTGAGGGGCTGGTAGATTCCGCTTGCCCACCCAGATCGCACCCCACCCTTCCCCACTGCACGTAAGCATGTGTGTGCGTGTGTGTGTGTGCGTGTGTGTGTGTGTGTGTGTGTGTGTGTGTGTGTGTGTACAGTAGCCTGACAAGCAGCCACTCCCTGACCTTTGGGTTCTCTTTGAGTTGAGCACAACTTTGTGCTTTGGATTAAGCTGAAATTACCAGAATCAGAGGATGGGAAAAGAATGAGAATCGCTGTGGGAAGCTGTGACTTTCCATACAGTTGCAGCTCCCATCACGGGCCTTTCCACACAATTCTCTGTCTGGATTCCTGGAATCATTCCTTCCCTTTGCCCCTTCACACCTGGAGCAATAATGCCCTCTTAATATCCCTTGGGGGGTGCTACAACATTCTTAGTGGTTCTTTGAACCAAACAGTTAGCCTGAGAGTGCTACTCATGTCTTGGCCTTAACTGACAGATTTTACTCCAAGAACACTGCACTGAGCCCTTCTTTCTCTCTTAGCAGTTACCTTTGCTGACGCTTCACCTTGGTACACACTGGCTGGAATTTGGTTCCAATAAGTGGCATATAACTCCACATAACTCCACCTTTGGAATTTTTAGAAGTTTCTGGGTCAATTAAATGTCTTTCAGCTCCTATGGTTCCCTTTCTTTGCACAAAGCTTTCCTGAGATCAGAGCTCTTTTTTGAGTGAAGCAAGCCATACAATAAAATGATTCAGGACAAAATTTTGAGCCTTAAAGCCAGTGTAGTACAGAACAATCACAGGATTTGTAGTTTAAGTTTGTGTGACTCCTGACAAGTCAATTGCTTCATCATTCAGATAGCAATGATAACAATGTGCAGTGATGACTGTATTCATTAGCACTTAGTCACAGGGAACAGACTAGTCAAGCCACAGTGAGTGACTCCATTCTGAGGATGACCCAGTCACTGGTGCCAAGACACTTCAGTACTATCGCTTTTGCTTCATCGATAATGAGACACACAATACAAACAAAGTCTGGGAAGACTCTTATTTTGGTTAATCCTTAAAGTTGCAATGCCCCCACAAATGTTAACACACGTAGGTTTAACATTGGTCAGCTTATGTTACCAAAACAAAATACCACAAACTTAAACAATAGACGTTTATTTCTTGCAGTTTTCTGTGGTTGGAAAGTCCAAGATCAGGGTGCCACATGGTCAGGTCCTGGTTCCTGATGAGAGCTCTCTTTGTGGCTTGCATGCAGCAATCTTCTTGCTGTGTCTTCACACGGCAGAGTGAAAGAAAATGCTGGTGTCTTTTCCTCTTTATTAAATAATTGATTAACTGATGGGGTCTTGCTAAGATGCCCAGGTTGGCCTCCAACTCCTGGGCTCAAGATATTCTCCAGCCTCAGTACTGAGTAGTTGAGGCTACATTTATACGTCATTAGGCCCTAATCTGTTTCTTTTGAGTGTGCCACCTCTATCAGATTTTGGCTCCAACTTACAAGCTTCTTTGTTCTTTATCACCTCTTCAGAGGCCTGATCTCTCAGTATAGTCACATTGGAGGTTTAGACTTCAACATTTGCATTTTTGGGACAGCAACCATTCAGTCATATATTCACTCTGTGGTAATCATCACCCAAACATTATTTTCTCAGGAAAAGAAATGCAGATAATTTTGCATTCCATTAGAATCAACATGCTTTTCCTCTGCAGTGTATAATGGTGTATGATAAAGAAGAAAATGAACTAAAATCATTACTAAGTTACATTTAGTAAAAGCATATAAATACATTACTTATTAGAATATATGCATGCAACTACGTCAAAAGCCCATGTCCAATTTAAATAACTACTTGATGTCTGAAGAGCTAAATACTTAGAATTGCCATAGGTTTACTAAAATTTTAACCAAAAATATTGGCCAATATAAAAATATCTTTGTCTTGTTTTTCTGTCATATACATTTATGATTTAGTAAGGAATTAAATTTTTAATTTTTAACAAAGGTGAGAAACAAGAATTTATTTATGCACTAGACTATTTTACAGTAGTCTGAAAACAAACCAGATCTATAAGTTTCAACGTAGACAGATCCTTAAAAAATATGTGAAAATTTCAAAGGATACCTCCCCCAACCTTATTTTCTTCCTTGGAGGAGTGTTGTGGTTTATACCTAAATGTGCTCCTAAGGCCTCAGGCAACCATAGGAAGGCCTTTGGGAGAAATTGGATTATAGGGGAACTATAGCTGTCTTGTTCTTAGGAGGTGGGATCTGGTTCGATGAGATGGGTCACTGGGGACATGGCCTGGAAGTGTTTATCCCCCTCCCCAGCTCTTCCCTTCACTGTGTTTCCTGTCTGTCATGCCATGGGAAGTCCTCCTCATCCATGCGCCTCTGCCACGTTGTCCTGTCATGAACCAGATGAACCACCCAATGATGGACTGAAATATGTGCCAGACAAAATAAACCTTTCCTTCCTAAAACTGTAGATGTTGGGTATTTTATCCCTGAGAGAAGAAAAGTGACTAACACAGATTTTGGTACTAGAGAAGTAGGGTCATTGCTGTGAATTATCTGACCACATGATTCAGAAGCCTTTGGAATTGGTTCACAGGAGGTGTTTGGAAAAGCATGGAGATACTGGCTGCAGGAGCCCTAGAATGCCGTGAGCTGAGGTTGATGGGAGATTTTGTTCAAAGTTCAGAAGATCAGATTGCTGATAGAAATGCAGATGGTAAAGACCAGACTCAGGGATTTTAGTTGGGAACAAGGACTCCATTGGCATTTGGATTAAGACCATGTGTGTTATGCTCTGGCAGAGAATTTATCTGCATTTTGTTCATGTCCTGAGACTTTGCAGGAGACTAGGGAAAAGAGACTAATTAATCTGGTGGAGGAAGTTTCAAGGCAGACCAACTTTCAAGCTGTGATATGGATACCGTTGGGGCCTTCTGGCCAGCTCTACATTGAAAATCTAGAGTAAATGGCACAGCTGAGTGATTATAAAAGTTTTGAGTTTCACCAGAAAGCAAGTTTCTGTAAAGTTGGGGTTTATAAAATTTTGGTCTGGCTTGGTTGGTGAAAAATTAACATTAAAATGATGCCAAGTATTTTGGATTGGAACAATAGGAAAAAGGGCTTAAAGGCATATCAGGAAACAGCAAAATCCCTCTCTTCAAGTGCGAAAGGCCATAAGACTTTACTTTGGGAAGACAGTCCCAGGGCACACTGCTCAAGAAGGACTACCAACAGGATTTGTTTTCTGGGATTCAGTTCATAGTGCTCAGCCATCCAGGTACTCAGAGGCCTCTGCAGCCATGAACCAAAAGGGTCTGGTTACTGCAGGAGCTGGTAGCAGAACTTGGCATTATCTATGTAGTACTGGTTTTACAGAATGCAAGAGTTGTACTGTCAGGAAGACTCCCACCCAAATTTCAGAAGGCTGAGAGGCAGTGTGCCCCTGATAGGGCAGAGTGTGAAGCTGTGAGAATAGGGCCAAAAGTGTGATGGAGACCTCAGAAAGTTGGAGAAGCCAGGAATGTGGAACATCTGAGGAAAGCCTCAAGGAGTTAGCAAATCCAGCCCAAGAGAGAGTCTATGATGGTAGCAACCACTGGCGATATCACAGGGGTAGGGCCACCAAAGCTCTTTAGAGTTCACATCTTGGCACCAAAGCTTGTCCCAGATGTTTGACATAGAACTACAGTATTGAATGTTTATCCTGCTAGGTTTTAGTCTTGCTTTGGTTTCATTGGCTTCTGTCTCCATATTCTTCTCTTTAGAAATAGGAGTGTTTATGCTGTCCAATTGTGTGTTGGCAGCATTTAACAGCATTTAACATTCTCTTTGATTTTACAGTGGTTCGCAAGTAGGAGTTTGCATTAAGTCTCAAGGGAGACTTTGAAATGAGATTTTTCAGCAATGCTGAAACTGTTAGGACTTTGAAAATTCTTAGAGATAGACTAAATGCAACTTGCATAAAAAGATGTGCATGGGTCTTTTGGTAAACAGGGGTGGAATGTTATGGTTTATATCTAGATGTCCCCCGAAAGCCTCATGTGATCATAGGCAGAACCTTTGGTATGTGACTAGATTATAGGGACAGTATAGTTTACTTGCTGTCAGGCAATGGGGTCCGGTCCGAGGAGACAGGTCTCGGTGGGACATGGCATGGAAGGGTTTATCTCCTTCCCTGGCTCTTCCTTCATTCTCTGCTTCTCAACCACAGTGACGTGAGTGGCTTTTCCTCTGCTCTGCCTCTCTGCTATTCCATCCTGCCTTGGAGCTTGCCAACTATGGACTGAAACTTGTACAAACCCTAAGCCAAAAGAAACCTCTCCTTTAATTTGTGGGTGTTGAGTGTTGTGTTCCAGCAACAAGAAAGTGAATAAAACTAAGAGTAAAATGTAACACAAATGTTGCAATTTATTTATTTATTTTTAAAAGTTGCAATTTAATTCCCATTAAAAGTGAACAGTATGTTCAAGGAAACCTCTGGAGTATTTTCAGAACTTTTGTGAATTTCTGAAATATTCAAATGTAAAAATAAAACATTTTAAGAAAAACAAAAGCAATACAAGTCAAGACAATAATGCACATTACAACAACAAGACACAAAACTAGAAATTTGTGCTGGAGGGAAATCCCAAAATATTTCTTTAATACCTTATCACTTAATGCTAATCAGAACATCAGGCCTAATTCAGTATGTTTAGAAAAACAAAGGTGAGCAAAGCCTAAAAATTTCTTTCTCGCCGTCTATAATATGGCAAAGTGCTCTTAAAACTCTAAAGATGGTGGTGAACTGGAGATGAGTGTTCGATGTCACGGCAGAGTATAACATTTCCCCCTTTACATTCATTCATTCCAGGAATAAGTGCCTTAAAGGAGAAATTATATATCCAAAATTCAAAACTTCTTTAATTTTTTTGAACTTGGGAAGAGACTGTCTTGCACAGCAGTTTTCAAATGTCCTGGTCTCAAAAATCCTTTATTCTTTACATTCAGAAGAAAGATAAGGAAGCCCCTAGAGAGCTTTGGGAAGGTGGGTTATGCCTGTCATTATTTATTTTATTAGAAGTTTAAAAATAAATTTATCAATGTATTTTAAAGTTATGATAATATATTCACTACATGTCAACAAATATTTTAAATAAAAATAACACTTTCTAAACACAGGGAGAAGAGCGGCCTTGTTTTAAATTTTTGCAAATCTCCTTCATGTATGATATAATAGAATACAGCTGTATCCCCATGCCTATTTCTGCCTCAATCATTTGCAATTTGCTCTTTTGCTTGAAGTATATGAAGACAATCTGGCTACACACATATATGTAGTTAGAAAAGGGAAAAGTGTTTTAGTGAGCTTTTCACATAATTGTGAATATTCTTTAATACTGTATCAAACCTCAACAATTGGTAGTTCTGTACAAACCAGTCACAATAACCAATCTGAAACTATAGAAGTGAACTTTTAATACTCTACTTTTTTTTTTTTAAATCCACTGCTATAACTTGTACTCTGAATGGACTTTTAAACCATGCACAATGTCATGGTCATTTGGAAATTTTTTATTCCCTAAGTGTCTTAGTTACTTTTCTCATTGCTTAGACAAAACACCCAGTGCCCAAAGTTAAAGAGGAAAGGTTTATTTAGCTCAGAGTTTGTAGAGGTTTTGGTCCATAGTCAGCTGGCTCCAAGGTAGTGTGGCAGGCAGAGAGGCATCACAGAGGAGAAACAGTCCATGGCATGGCAGGCAGAAGGCATAAAAGCATAAAGCCACAGCAATGACAACAGCAGGAGAGCAAGTGATGGCAATAGTCCTCTTTCTATCCCTTATATCCCATCAGACTAACTGCCCTTGGGCAGTTAGTATTCACACCCAGGGTGGAGCACCCTTAATCCCAACATTGCACTATTAAGCCCAGCATCACATCCTTAATCCCAGTATCACATTCCCTAGATCCAGCCATCTCTGAAAAGCCCCCCTTAAGAGTGCATGAGGCTTTGGAGGAACATCTAGATACAAGCCATAACACTAAGTTACACAGATCTTCCAAAGGAGAGCATATTTCATGAAACAAATAACCATATTTGTTACTATCAACGTTGGTCTCACCAAAAGTGCCTTTAAGTATCTAGAGGCCATCGAGCCAGTAATGGTAAATACAAGCTTTATAAAATTTTGATTTTCTGCTTGACCCTCAACCTTTACCATTGGCAGCAAACACCATCATCTATTTTCCTAAGGTAATCAGCTCATTTCATTCATTTTTGAGAAAATGCCTGCCAAAAGCTCAAATGAATTTCCATCTTTCTTTGAGTAAAAACAGTGCTCTGGGAAAAAAAACAAATATAGTTCACAACTTTCTCATTGCACAGTGCTTTTCCTCCAGATAACCACTGTGCCCCAGTGTGCAACAGCACCACACACACACATGTGTTAGCCCCCCAACATTAAATGGCATGAATTCAGAGTCAAGAGCCTAGAAAAATAAGTAATTATACTCCTTCAGCAAGGGTATTCTTAAGAGGAACTAGCTTATATATATACACACACACTAAAGTATGGCACTAAAGACAGTAATCATTAGTGAAATAGTTTGGTTCTGTTGTCACAACCAGTACACCAGGGCACTTTTACTCATGATTGCTTCCTAGCATCAGGGCAGACAGCAAGAGATTGAGAAAGGCAAAGGAAGCTTCAGAATTAAGATAAATAGAGTTTTGACCTCATAGACCTCTTACAAAGATCCTGGGACACCTGGGTATCGGAAGGCACCACTTTGAAAACTGCTGATATAGGACTTAGCAGCATAAGTTGCTTGGCTGTTTTGTGTTACCCGAAAAGTTTAAAAAAAAAAAAAAAAGATCAATGCCATTGGATGCTGCAACCCCTTAGAATTAACTTCCACCCAGGCAAAGTAGTGCACACCTGTCAGACCACCACTCTCAGTTGACTGAGCCAGGAGGATGTCAGTTTGAGCTCAGTCTAGGCAATTTAGCAAGACACTGTTTCAAAATAATAAAATTAAAAAGGATTGGGGTTATGGCTCAGTGCAAAGGCTCTGAGTTCAATCCCCAGCCCTGGAGAACAAAAAGAAACAAACAAACAAAAAATTAATTTGATTCTATTTTTCTAATCAAATCAAAATCAAGACAACACAAATCAGATACTCTGCATCATTTGAGACCAGACACCTGCAATTACCCTCTTTTACTTTTCCGTTTTTTTTTTTTAATTTCAAAGGTAAAGATTAACATTAAATACTTAGAATGTTCACCATACACCTTTTAAGAAGCATTGAACTTATGATATTAAAGTCTGACTTTAATAATACAAAATTCTCCATGTAAGAAAGTTTCATGTGTAAGACTTTAGATAAAGACATCATATTACAGTGATACGGGCATACCCATGTTTATAGCAGCACAGTTCATAATAGCTAAATCTTGGAAGCAACCTACATGTCCACCAACGAATGAATAGAGAAAATGTGGTATTTACACATGATAGACTACTACTCTAACATAAAGAATAATAAACTTGAGAAATTTGCAGAAAAATAGAAATTTAAGGCCATATTAAATTATTTAAGAGAAGTAAATTGAACACACAACTCTTAACTCTTATATGAGAAACCCAATTATAAATAATGAGCAAAATAAAAGGTAGGTAAAAGAATTAGGGAGCTAGTCCTTTCTCAAAAGGGAAGGGGTCAAGAGAAGGAAGGAAGGAAGGAAGGCGAAGTGGATAAAAAAAGAATTAAGACGTGTTATGTACACGTACCAGCTCCACACAAGAAATGTAAACGTTATGTATTGCAAACACATACTGAAAAAAAAAATTTAAAAAGACTTTGTAGTTTAGTATCGACCAATGTTTATTCAATACTGACTATATGGAAGTTATTATAGTGCGTGTTTCACCTTCAAGTTATATTTGCCTTTTATAACTCATCAGATACTGGCACATCTTGTAACTAAGATTGAAATACAAACACACTGAACACCTTCTAGGATATCTGCTGCTGTGGAGCCATTACACATTGACAGAGCCTCTTTTCTATTGCCCTACAGTAGGAATTTTAGGCAGCAACTAACCAAGGTCCCCCATGAGAACCCCATGAAAGAGGCTCTCTGCTCTGCCCAGCTCTCTTACTTTTCTCTTCGTTTGCCACTGCCTGTGTGACGGAGCGGCCAACGACACAACTACTGAGCCAACAGACAACCCGCAGTTACTCCTCGGCATCCAGAAACTAAATTATACAAGAGTAGAGATTTCACATGATCCCTGTCAGGCAAGGAAAACAAAATCAATGTCGAATCTTTACCAGGGAGTTACGGTAACATTTGAAAGTCTCTGAAGTGAGGAGTGTCCCACTACGCCATTAGAAGGAAAGAGCAGAGATACTGAAGCCAGCAAAACCAAAACCTTCTGTCTTCCTTTAGCTTAATGCTCAGTTTTGACCTCATCAAAAGTATTTGCTGTCACAAAATTTTGTTTCTAAAAATTCAGACCTTATCTTACAAGACAGAAGATCAAAGAGCATCACAGAGCGTTTGCGATTGGGAAGTTCTTTCTTCAAATTAGAAGTTTTGCATCCAAACAGATGCAAGAAGAAAAGCCTCATCTCAGTGCCTCTGGGACTTGCTGAAGGTAGGCACCCCTGGATGAGTGAAGGGACTGCGCATGTCTCCCCATCGTGGAGAGTAACCTGCCTGCCCAGGTGGGTGGGGCTGAGTCGTTGTAGAGGATGATATGTGGAAAGCATTATTCTGAAGGAGGGATAGCTAATTCACCTTGTCACCTTTCTTTGGTTGAGGCAATTTGAGAACCGGTGTCTAGATCCATTTTCTGTGTGACAAAGAAGACTTTTGCAATAAAACGGGCATTTTGTCATCTTTTAACAAGGCGTCCATTTTATTTTTAGAAATACAGAAAAGATAAGTGAAGACAGGAAGATCTTCTAGCAGGTCGTCTTCTATTCAGTGAAGAGAGAAAATAAGATTTAAAATTATATCAGTACATGTCAGTCTCCTGTAGTTAAAAATATACATGGTTCTTCGTGATGTTTTTGAAGAGCAATGTTAAGCAGCCCTCCTATAAATATTGTTTAGTGTAAGACTTAGGTATAGGGAACTTTAGATTTTCTCTAAAATCCTGCACGATTAGGAAAATCATTGATGGTGATTTCTCAATGCAACAGCTTGTTTTAATTCATTCTTTCAATCTTAAAAGCCACAGGATGCGTTCAATTCCCAGCAACCAAAATAAATAAATAAATAAAAATTAAAAAATAAAATAAAAGCCACAGGAATATGTCAGAAATGGCCAAATCATGAATATTATTTACTTTATTCTAAATGAAACTGGATCTAGGGAGACTTTGCTAATTACCAGTATTGTAGCAAAGCAAGAATCTGTTCCTGTCTCATTCAAGCCGTGGATTAGATAAAATATTAGTTCCGTGGAGCCATCCCTCTGGAGGTTTGCTCATTTGCCTTCATGCAGTAAATGTTGGCACATTGGGCCTCCTGGAATATCCTGAAGTTGGCCTAATAATGCATCTGCTGTATTTATTTTTGAATGTAAATGGCACTCAAAAGTATGCTTTGAAAATTAATTTCTGCTAAAAAACAATAAACATTAGTAAATACAGATTTTGTTTCTGCTAACAATTACTTCGTGAAATTGTTTGATGTGGTAGAAAAACTAGTTCACAAATACAGTTTGCAGCAATTAAATCCATTTTAAATCAAACTATGCCAAACTGGATAGATTCTTCTCAGATGTTGGGAGGGATATCAATACAGGGCTGCATGATTTTTATGACTTTATGTGCATAGAAAAAGCAAAGAGCCATTAGGTCAAGGTTGTTGCTGTGAAAACAAAGGAAATTAATTCTAACAATTGGATCAAGACAAAAGAAAAATTACACAATTCTTCTATAAAAATGCATTCTTAGTTGATGTAGACAATGAAAGCAACAGAGAAGACACTTTTCTACTCTGTGATTTATAAATATCATTCTAAAATCATGACAAAGGCTGAGGAGGGTGCTTTCTCTGTGAGTCCTCCAGTCTGAAACGTTTAGCAACAATTACAGCACTGTGGCCTGCAGGATGATTCAGAGTTGGTCTGCTCACCCTAATAGCTGTAATGGACAGACTGAAGCATCCAGTCAGTTCTCCAAACCACAGCCATCTGTTTACACTGTGTGGTGAAATCACAGTGCTGGGAATTGCTTGGGCACCCTCAGTGTGGCCTGCAAACAATCACTCCTGGAATGCTTGGCTCTGTCGAGTTCTTGGGAAGAAGGAAACTCATCCTGGTGAGGCCTCCAGAGTCCTCAGTCTATCTGACTCCTGCTGTAGACCTCAGACCTTTCATCCTGGGCCTTTTGTACTAAACTTCCTCATCTTTGAGTGGGGGAATCGATCCCCGGATCCTCCCTAGAGGCACTCATCATATCTCTGTTAGCTTCTTTCTCGAAGAGTAACTGTAAAATGGAAATGGTAATAGCAACGCAAATAGGGAAGTTTCACACAGACAAAATCAAAGGTGGCTCTTCCCTAACACAGAGCAAGGCAGACAACTTTGTGATAACAGAATATGGGATTTTTAAAAATAGGAGACTGCTCTAAAAAAAGATAGCTAATGATGTTTAGATATCTGGCTAAAGACTCCTTCCTGAATAACAAGCAACTCGAGGGACCAGGGTGGGCGTCGAGCATCTTTGTGTTGTGTAGTAGCCAGGGCAATAGGTTGCAGATACAAGACACTTGCGTACATTTGTTGGTAAGAAAGAGTGTAAACTAAATTGATAAATGCAAAGTTAAAAGCATTTGCACACATTAAACTGGCATTTGTGACCTTATAAGATTGTAAAGAAGTGGAGGAGCACTGGACGAGAAGTCGCAGGTTCCACCGATTTGAGTCTGCTCTCGGCAAGGCGGGAGACCCCGCATGTGGACGTCGCGCAGACTCAGTGCTGAAGAGACGCCAGTGAGCTGTGCTGAGTGCGATCTCTCTAGACCTACCTAGCAGGAACCAGGACCAGGAGATTAGCCACACTTCTCTTTTCCGCTTGAATTTGCTATATTTGTATGCATTTCAGACACATCGAAGTATAAAAATATGTGGTGAGTTTTCTGTTCTCATCCCTCTTTTCTCAAGAAAAATGAAATATATATGGGGGGGCATTGCCCTATGAAAACAGAAGTTAAAACAAGAAACCCCCAAAAACCACACACTGCCTTCTCTAATTTCATTCATATCACATGAATGGCTCCCCTTTGCATCAGCTGTTTATAGATCTTCAACAATCTTGTCTTGGTTCCAGATCATATTGCTGGGTCAAGACCAAAATCAGAATGCCCAATACGGTGTCAGTTTCTATTTGTTAATGACATTCTAATGTCTATCATCATATAGCAGGAACTATATTAATATTTTTTTCTCTCAGGCACTGTTACACAGATGTCAGCTCTAATCCCTATAGAAGGCTGCTACGAGTCAATCTTCATGAAATATATTAGTGATTCTGTGGCGTTTCTAAAAATATAAGAGGTGTGAAAATTGTAATTGGAAAAGAGAAACTTTTTTAAAAATTAAACTTAGCTTGGAATGCATTAAATCATTCAATTTGATGACAAAAACTGGCCTACAGATTTTTCAAAACTACTTTAGTCTAATATAAACTAATAATACATACATTAACATCTTCTAAATTTCCTCACTGTATCAACTCTTTATACAAATCAAACACAAGAAAGCTTTCTGTTTGGGCTGAAAGAGATGCCCAATGCTAATATTTCACAATTATGAATTAAATGAGTACAAAATCTGCTCATAAAATGTTTTTGGTGTTTCTTTTTCAACATAACCTTTATACTGTTGTCAGAGAGTAGAAATACAGATGTTTCCCAACCTGCAGGGCTGGAGTAAGCCTGCCTTTTAAAAGCACAATTGTAAACCCATGAAAGGTGTGTAAACATATGACAGGTGCAATCACAATCCGGAATTGATTAGGTTTCAATTACTAAAAGCACATCGCCTCCATTATTCCTTTCATGCTGCATTTTGATGACAAAAAACATGAATAGCTCATCAGGATTACAATATGTTTGTATTCTGAATTTCTCTCCTTAAGGGAACATCTACAGCTGTAGGAAGAGAATGAGTTGGCATGGATTCTTATAGGAAGAGGAACTATAATCATTCAACCTCCAGCAGGTGTTGGTCACTTTTCAATTTTTCAAAATGTCCCTGAAGAGTAAACAAAGCCCCTAGATAAAGCGGGCAGTAGTAGTAGAGAGAAGTAGTTAGGGATAGGTCCTGAGAAAGCACAGTGGGGAGTCTGACATACTGAGTTAGGAGTAGGTGTGGTAACTGGAGCAATTTGTAAATCGGTAAATCAAATGATCATTATTTATCAAGAATTGATTAACTGCATCTGCTTCCATACATACATGTAACACCTGTATCTTATGAAAATTTCTTCTCTGATTCATACTGTGGATTTTCAGTTTATCTTACAGATGCTGAAGAAGCTCATAAAATAATGATAGCTGGGATTTTAGTAATAAATATCACATGAAGGGCTGGATTCAATTCAGTAGTCTCAAAACCCCCATCCTGGCCCTAGAATAGAACAGAACTTTCAGGGTCTACTTCAAATGATCTGATCTCCACCCTGAGTGGCTCCACTTCCTGGGACTCTGAATGGCATTGCCATCTCTAGACCCTGCACCTTGGCGAGTTTGGACTCTCAAGACTTAGTTTGGAGAGTAGCCCATCTCTAAGGTCATAAAGAAAGATTGTCATTCCAAAAGTCGGCCATTCGCCTTAAAAACATCATTTCCCTGTGGGCTTTTTGTTGTTGTTTTAGGTTTTGGTTTTCATTATGTTCTGTTTTTTCAAAGGCATCAAAACAACCAGTCTGTGACCCATACCAGAGTTGTTAAAACAGAAGGATTAATTCTAGACTTGGCCCCGAGTGCTGGCAGCTGGTTTTGAGAATGAAGTTGGGAGTCTGTTTAAGAACACTGAGAACTCATGCTTGTAATGTGCAGATGTGGTGAAACTGGAGGAAGTTCAGAGAAGTGACAAAGATGATTAAAGGGATACAAAAAAAATGGTTTCTGAGGGAATGCTAAGGGGATTCTTTTGCCCTTATCCCAAGAAATGAGAAAATAATGATTATTAACTTCAAAGCCAGTTTGTGCTTCGTGTCAACAACAAACTCAATGAATGGAAATGGGCTTGAATTAAAAGCAGGACAGAATTTGGTGAGAAGAAAAAGAAGAATTTCACATCCTTCAGAGGGAGAAATATGAGAATCCAAGGTCTGGAATCCACATTTGTGTACAATTTTTAACAAAGGCATATGCACACATTTTTTTAAAAATCTAAATTCATCACCTTTTTTTCTTCTTGTTTTTTTCTTGCCATACTTCAAAGAGTAAAAATTGGAAATAAGAAAATATTTCATTTCCCTGTCTTATTACTCTTCTCCAAGCCCTCACAGTCCACACTATAAAAGGAAATTCTTAACTCTCAGTTATCAGTGGTCAATATTTTTCTTGATTTTTACCATTTCAGCACTTTGCAGAGACATATAGGCAAAAGGAAGTGGAGGATTATGTCTAGTCAGGGAGGCTTAAAGCAAAGAGAAATAGGCACAGATCTGGAAGAGAGCATGTGTCATTGATCATGGCTACAAGCTAATTGAGAACATTCCCAGGCTCACAGGGCGATACTATTTCTGGGCTCTTAGGATTTAAGGCTTGCTCAATAGTTCAACATGGGGCAGTGTGCCTGCTGGATACCAAGACTGGTTAAGCAGTAACTCAATCTATCTGTCTCTGAGCCCCAGTCCAGAAAAACTAAGAAGGCTTTTCTTCTGTCTAGAGAAACTTCCACACCTACTTTAAAAATAGTTAATGATAGTAATCATAAAGAAAAGTGCTTGGGCCTTATTTCCAAACAACTGAGGGCCAACGGACTCCTCTGTTTCTTTAGACAGCTGAAATATTCTTTCTCAATACCCTTTCTCTAAGCAACCAGTCATGCCCAGTGAGTGGCCAAAATAAGGCTCCAGTGACATGTAAAAAAGAGCAAAAGTCTCTGTTGGTGACCTCTGAGCTGGCTGAAAACCCAGTCAAAACTTGTCACCATACGGAGTTCCCATTTCCCTGTGAGAAACCACAGGGGTCCGTGTGTGGGTGACATGAATGGAGGTGGTCGATTATAAAATGTTATTCCCATGCAAGAGATCATTGTTATTGTTTCCTGTAATTATTCTGCCTAATAACAAAAGGAAAATAACTGATTTTGACACCCAAGTTTTGCTGTAAATAGGCAGAATGTTGTCATGAATATGCAAAATATTATGATCATTGCCATACCTAACTAATTGCATTTGAAACATGCTGGCCATAAAATAATTAATTAGCAGTGCAGAAAGGCATCATGATACTAGCTATAAATACTAAACATAACTAATTATTTCCGTCATAAAATGGTCTTGCCAAGTAATTTATAACAAACCCGGCGTGGAAGGCAGTCAGAGTCTCCCCCAGCTTGCAGTGCAAGGGCTGTGTCACCCAAAGCTTTCTATTTTGTGATATTGTTGGGATGAGTGGATACCAATTTGAACATAAACTAAAATGAAACTAATCTAGGATTTTCAATGTTCTTTGAGCTGTTGGGTGATTGTGGTGGAAAATACAGGCAGATCCTTTTGTTGTTGACATCAAAAGTGGTAGGTCACTCTGGACCTGCGGAGTACGTTCTGAGCTCAAGCAAAAATTGATTTCCTTTTTTAAAAAGCAGCTGGCATTACAATGAATAGCCTTCTTTCGATTTTTCTTCTCCAGTGAAGCATTCAGTGAATGCAGCAGGCATAATAGGCTGAAGTAAACAGTGTCAGGTTCTGTTATATCAGGAGCTCTTTTAAACCAAGCAGACAAGCTATCATCAGTGCCTGAAACCCTGCAAATCATGGCAGAGTCAGAAAATGAGTTTGTTTCCTGACCAGTGTGTTGATGACATTTTGAAGAATGGAGGGAGGCGCTTTGCTAATCACTTTGGCTGCTGCATGCTCCATTATGATGCCATCTCGTTAATGAGCAAAAATAATGTGCCTGGATGAGGCAGTAATAGAATTAGAGCTTCGGCGAGCTGGACTCAGGACTGCCATGAACATTCTCTGATCTCGTGTGATACATGTGAGAGGACTTTGGGATTCATCTCTTAAAATCATTTACCAGAATCCTCTGGCCTCGTTTTTTTTTCCTGGTGGTTTGAAAATAGGAATTTGGCCTCAATCATAACAAAGTGTCTTGCCCTAGTTTTTAGTCCTTACATTGACGACTTCATGACCGACTCAAAGACAGTCAGTCTGGGTTGTGGGATTTTTGCTTTTTACCCACCAAATGACTGTAAGATGAATGGATATAAACAAGGATTTGAGAGACAGACACTGTTAAAATACATTCATTCATATTGCAGTAGAATTAAGCTTGCAATGATCATTCAACTGCATCCTAAAGAGCCTGAGTCTAGCATTAATTATATTCTAAAAAATATTTCTTGCAAGTATATGGCCTTCTCACCTACATAATCGTAATAGCAATGCCAAGGCTTGTTCAACCCTCTTTCACAGCATCTCAGGGCCAGGCGAGCACTTAGGGTCTTCTGAGAGAGCCCCTAGAATTCAAGGCGAGTGCCTTTGGCGCCCAGCAGCTGAAGCTCTGTCCTGAGAGTCTCACCAAGCGGATTCTCTGCCTGCCTTTCTCAGGATGAGAGGCTGCTGCCAGGACAGGGACCCCCAAGGCACCCTGATGGGTAAGTGCCAAGGGCAAAGCTGGGAAAATAAATACCTGCCACATGGTGCTGGGGACGCTTCTTCTTCATCCCTCACTGGAATACAAATGCTTTCTCTCCAGGAGGGTGTTTCTAAGCAATCACACCTCTAAATAGAATGTAATTATGGAGGAAATTAACTTCACAGCTGAAGATTGTGTTGTCATGATAATTTAGAAGACTGGGAAGGATGTTTTCTGAGCAATCCCTGATCTTTTTTTTCTTCTCTCTTTTTGGTTATCGCTTAATGGTATTCATTAAAACCGATAACAGAAATTGCTTCTCTTTAAATTTCCTACCGAGTCTCGATTTAGTTGAGTTAGACTCTTCTTGAAACAATACATTAGTGTCATGCCCAATTGACTTCTGTTGTAAAAGAAATAAATCTCCCGTGTGACTTTATAGCTTGCATCTGGAAATGGTTAAAAATAAGTACTCTGTCAGTCCGTGGTTTAAAGAACAACTTGGGTACCCTTGTCCCCGATCTCTGTGCACCGTCACCACTCTGAGCTCCGCTGCAATAAACGCATAAATGTATGAGAGCCCTTCTTACAGTGCCGAGCAGAGTTCATTCTTGGAGATGACACATGCGCAGAACACGGTGAAGGTTTACTTTCTGGCACTAGCCCACAGGTCACTGCTGTTCGATGCACACATGCCCAGTGTCCCTGTAGGGCAGCACACAGCCTTCCCATGGGGTCCTCCAGGTGTTCAGATTAAAGAGTCAGGAGATGCTAACGAAAACTATAGTGAGTGTTGGTGTCACTCAAAATTAAATTTCATCTTCAAGTAACTAATAGAGAAAACAAGTCTTCCACCTCCATACTTGGCATATTGTTTAGGTTGGTTATGTAGAGCCACCCAGATTTGTGACATACAGACATACAGCTCAAGCCCGGGTGGCTGAATTCAAAATGGATGTGGTATGAACAGTGAGAAAATGGTAATACGTTTTACTTCTGGTCCCGGTCACATCTATACCAGGATAGCTAAACTGCATGTGATTGAATCACTGAATCTCCATCTTGATCTTCCAGACAATAATCCAACCAAGTCCTGGCTGCAAAGAAAGCATGTAGGTGCACCACACAGGGTGAGTCTGAGCCTCTGCCCCGCTGCGAAAGATAAAAGCATTTGTCCACATGGCCTCGTTTAATCTTCATAACTTTTAAGTTTGTTGTTACTAGATTTTCTCTTATTTTAATCCCTTTTTAATAGAGGAGGAAATTAAAGCTTGCAGAGACTGAAGATACACAGCTAGTGAGTGGGAGGACCCAAATCTAAGTTCTGGGCTTTTGGTCTCTTGGAGCTAAAATACTCAGAGATGGCTCGTGTCCTCTTGATTTGGCCACTGACAACAGTTTTTGAAAGGATTCTTCCATTACTTTTGTACTGTTTAACTATTTCAGTTGACATTGTTATTACTGGCTGCAGCAGGGATGTGAACGAGCATGGTGGGAGGCTACTTATTCTCTCTTAGGGCAAAAGAAACTAGGAGAGGAGCCGATGTTTACTGTCCATTATACACACAGTCAACAGTCCTCCAGTGTGGGCATTTTATCTGCCTGTGTGAGGAGGAAATGAATGTTCAGAGAGGATAATGATTTGTTAATCTCATGCAAGTCCATAGTAGTGGAGCCAGGCTCAAATTGAGATATTTTGTCCCAAATCTCCTACTGAAACCAGGGTTAGGAAAAGAATTTGCAATCCATAGGGCTTGATTCTGTGAATAAAGTAGGAAAACTCCCCAAATACATTCCTGATATTGTTGAATTTAGACACATCACTGTCTAACTCTTCAAATCCAAATAAAAAGAAGGATGTGAACTTAAAATCATTAGTCTCAATTTCTCATGGAACAAAGCAGAATAAATGTTTGGTTTTCCTCATAACCAACAGAATAAATATGTTGGTTGTTTGGAGTTTCATGTGAACCGTGGCATATCTGCTGGATAACAAGGAAGTTAATATGAAAATAACCAAACAAAGTGGAAAGTGCATTGGCAAGAGTTGGCAGTCAATTATTGTTCAACACTTTTTGCTCTGAGATTTCTTACTAGTCAAAGTCAGTGCGCCCTGTACCATCTTCCTGCCTTTTCAGCAAGTTAAGCAAATCTATAAGGGTTAGTAGCACTTCATTGTAGCATTTTCTTTTTCTCTTTGCACAAGAAAGTCAGTGTCAGATGCAAAAATGACATAATGTGCAGTTTTCCAGAAACAAAAGGTATTCTGTGGAATACATATCAAGCAAACACCACAGTAAGCCAACAAGCATTGCATGAATACATGAGATGAATACATAGTGAATAGCATTTTGCATTTGTGAGTTCCTTTTTATTGTGGCAGTAAACAGTCACATGACCTTGAATATAGCCCTTAGGATTGCAGCAAAGCCATTTTTGACAGTAGTCCAAAAATACTGCAGTCTTAGAGAGACAGAAAAAGTACTAAAATTGATCAATGCCCCAGGAAGAGTTGATGTAAGTTTCACATAAGAGAAAATAACTACTTCAATCTGAATACGATATATAAAAATTCAAGCCTACTGTCCAAACTAGCCATATTATCAAAATGGAGAGTCAACATACTCATGAATTATATGCCTTTATCATGTAACTGGTTGCAAGATGTAACATCAAGTACTATTTTCCATATAAAGCTGATGGTCACTAAGGAAACTATAAAATACTACTAAACTCCAAAAGCTAGAAAGCCTAGCAGCCAGGCACAAGATCTTTCCATGTGCACTTGTACTGTTCATAGCAAATGGCCTCAAATATCCTGAAAGAGGGATGGGAGTATCTAAACATAGTTGCCTCCAGTTCGAAAAGTGTGCGGTGTTTTAAACACAGTATGTCGTGTGGTTACAAGTGTGTCTTTTTTATTTTTCTCTCATTGCTGAGACAAAATACCAGACACCCAAAGTTAGGGGAAGAAAGATTTATTTGGCTCACAGTTTGTAGAGGTTTCAGTCCACAATCAACTGGGTTCAAGGCCGGGTGGCATGGCAGACAGGCAGCAGGCAGCAAGGTAAGCAAGGGATGCAAGCAAGGGGCCTAACCAGCTTCTTCCTGCGCCTTATATCTTATCCATTCTACCTGGCTTTAGAGTGAGTAACACTCCCACCCTTAATCCTAATACCCTGAATCCTAGCATCATATCCTTGATCCCAGCAGAACCATGCCAAACCAATCAGTGGACTAATTTAGCAATTGCACACTCTAGATCCAGCCCCACCTATGACCACATGAGGCTTTGGAGGGGCATCTAGACACAAACCATAACAAAGTATTTCTGTCATAGAACCAGTGTGGCTGGAAGTTGAATTTCTGAGCTATTGTGACATAAAAATCTTCTGGCAGTAGCAATTCTCCATCCTATTCGAATAAATTTTATTAGCATGTATACCCTGTAAAGTGACAGGAAAACGGTTACTCTGGCTGTATCTTCTATCTTGGCTTAGCTAGAGCAAATGGTTAATGTCCTACCACTTTCAGAATAAATTCTCAAGGAATAACATCAGCAAGATGACAGGCTAAGAGGTCACAATGCTCATTTCCTCTACGTGGAAAAAGGAAGAAACAAGTGTATTTCTGCTGCAGTAGATATGGGAGCATGCCAGAATATGGCAAACTGTTATGATTTGTGTCTAGATGTCCCCTCAGAGCTTCATGTGGTAAGAGGTAGCTGGATCTAGAGTGTGTGATTACTAAATTAGTCCCACTGATTGATTTGGCATGGTTCTGCTGGGATCCAGGATGTGACACTAGGATTAAGTGCTGTACACAGTACATTCAATGGAATATTATTTGACCTTAATGAAGAAAGAGCTCCTGCCATTTGCCACCATTTAGATGAAGCTGGAGGATAGTGTGCTAAATGAAATAAGTCGAGCAAAGAAGAACAATTTCTGCACAAGCTCTCTCATTGTGCAATTTTTTAAAAAATTGAATTTATAGAAATAGAATAGAACGGTGGTGGTTATCAAGGGCCAGGAAAGCAGAAAGAAGAGAGAGTTGAGGGTCAAGGTATGAAGTAAGGGGTATATGCTTGGCGAAGGACGTGAAGTTGCAGTTATGTAGGATGAATAAGGCTAGAGATGTAGTATGCAGTATGAAGACTGTTGTTAGTAATAGTGCACCCGTACTGGAATTTAGATACTCTTCACACAAATTTTTAAAAGGATAACTATATGAGAGGAGGGACATGTTACTTGGCTTGAGTAGAGTAACCATTTCAAAAGACCGTGGTGTACACCTTAAATATATATGCTATGTAATAAAATAAATAGACACATTTATAAAAATAATAAAATCTCACAGATTCTCTTTCTTAAGCAATCTGCTTTTTAATTCATCTATGCTAACATAAGATGGTGCTTTGAGAAAATACATTCCCAAAAGACTCGCTTCAACCCTTATTCACAGAGCTGAATGAAGCCAATTTCTAAGGCAGGACTGCATCCTTGTATAGAAAACTCGATCTTATTTTAATTTTTAAAGAGTGATCCTACTGAGCAACTGGCTATTGGATTGCCACTGAGTGTGTTTACTTCATGGCTTTAAAGTTGCACGCTAGAGTCTTCCGGACTGAGGCTTGTTCACAGTGAAAGTGCTGCCAAGCTAGCAGTCCCCCATGACCCCCGGGAGTCCTCCAAGCGCCTGCTACTCCTAGCCTGTCCCTGCACTCATGACCTCGACAGAGAAGGGGATGACTTAACCCCTTGGGTATTGTTCCGATTCTCTAAGTCAGCATCCCATTTGGAATGCAAAGCTGTGAATTCCTGTCCCTGGATGCCCACTCAAAAGCCTTTGAAATGCAACTTCATTTCTTGGGATTGAGGCTTCCCTATCTTTTATGATGGAGGTGATGGATAATGCTGACCTACAGAAATTAATTAGTATAATTCACTTGAAGGCTTCTTGCTAACATCATTATAATTCATCCCCATAGGAGTCATTTGATTATTGCCTTTCTTGCCAATAAAAATTAAAATAGCTAGTTACTAGTTGCAGATTATTAACCCATTTCTGTCTCTGTCACTGTATAGAAATGTAGCATGGAGGACATGGGCCGATGACCTCATGATCCATTCTATCTTGCTGCATCAAAATGAAATTCTATCATATTCTTGAGCCCAACACAAAGAATTCACAGGTCACCAGGATGGGCTAGCCAGGTCTCTTAAAACTGCTTGGAACTGCGAAATACTTAGGTGCTGTGTCCTTCATTACCTGAGAATCTCAGAAGAAAGGTACCGAACTGGGCAGGGAGGATGAGACACCTGCCGTATCAGCAAAACACAAGGCCAGTGCAAGTGGGTTCCATGTGGCTTTGCTGCCTCAGCAGGTAGTTTCCAAGCGACCGACCCTGTTAATGAATTAATACAGTGTTACTCTAACTGGTAAATACAACCCTGTCCAATGGGAACAGCTTCTGCTCCACTCTCGAACTTGAAAGTGTACTGCACATTCCTTGTCCGTGTCTTGTCATTTTTCTGAAGTATGCCGTAATCAAAATTTATGGAACTATGATGTCACAGGCTGAGTATTATTGTGTGGAAGATCTCTGCTGTCTGTTGTAAATGGAATGTCAGATGTGAGATGTCCTGGATTAAACTGAGTTTGTCCATTCTGCAGAGGCATAAATAGTAAAGGAGAAAAGCTCATTAAAAGTAGTTTCTAAGTTACAGATACAACACAACAAAAGCGTAAACCCTTAGAAATCGGTGACTAATTCATTTGTATTTACTATGCTCAACTCTGACGAACTCAGGTAAGCTGTTGTGGTTTGGGGCTTTTTGTTTGTTTGTTTGTTTGATTGTTTTTTAGATTTTTGGAGGGTAATTCTTTTTTTTTTTCCTTAGATTTTTTTTTTTTTGAGTAAGAGTCTTGCTTTGTAGCCCAGGCTGGCCTTGAACTCTCAGTGATCTTCGTGCCTCGGCCTCCTAAGTGTTGGGCTTGCATCACCATGCCTGGCTCCCCTCCAAAAGGATTCTCTAAGTAACATTTCTTCAGATGTTCATGTGACACAGCTGGACTTTTATAAGGCAATTTTTACCTATGAAGTTAATTGCACTGGACTTTCTCTTATAAGAAATCTAGTGTGGTCTCTCCAGGGCACCTCTGGTCTATGCACAGTCATCAGCTGTCAGTAGTATTAAATCCAAATGAAATAATGCACAATGAGTTGGAAAAAATTACATTCAAATCTGTTTCTTGGCAAAACTGACCTAAACTATTCTTTACTTGCATAAATATTTACATGTTTATTACTTCCAAAATCTAAAACCTGTGGACTTGAGGGAATTATTTTATAGAGGAAAAAAAATCAAACACTGCTCCAGAGAAACTGCAATAGGTTGAGAGAATTCTAAAATTACTGTTCATGTCTACTAAAAGGTGGACATGTTATCAGGCCCACATTGGCCCCTAGTTATTTCACGTTAGTTCTAAAATACTATAAAAGGAAGCTATGTGCATGTTGCAAAACTCACCAACCTTGGCAATTGGAAAGTCATATTCCGGGCCTGACTCTAGCAATGAATACATATAACGATGGCTTTATGTATGTTACCTGGCAGGGACTTAGTTAGACAGGTGAATTGCAGCCTGAGCTACATTTGGTGACTGGGAAATCCACATATTCTCTCACTTTTTAGCATAAAGTGGAAGTGTTGTCCTAAAACCCTTAATATAATGGAACTAGCTCCATATTACTTCAAATGACTCATTTTGCTGTGGTGAATAGTTTCTATAGTTTGAAGTATGTATAGTTTGACACTGTCATATGAAAACCCTTTGGTTCAACATTATATCTGAATTCCAAAGCTATTTATGTTTTCCACACTATTTGACAATTTGACTCTTGTATGGCCAATGTTTTTTGTCAGTTCTTTCTGGGAGAAACAGGAGCAGTAGTAGGAAAGAGCTTAGGTTCCAGGCTTAGGCAACTATGGGTTCAAATCCCAAGTTTCCCACTTAGCAGCTGGGTGTCCTTGGGCAAAGACCCTCTAACGTCACTTTTCTCTTCTGTCAAGTGAAGATAGCGTTACTTTTGACTTAATAAAGGTATTTATAAGGAATTTTCAAAATTTTGTTTTTAATGCACATGTTCAGGACTTAGCTACAAGTTGTCAACAAAGATGTTATTAATAAAATAAAACAAAACTGAGGGGAGCTAATAACTAAAGAAGAAATCAACCATTGCCTTCATTCAAGACATGGAAAGAAAGAACTTTCTGGCCGTGTAAAGAAATCTTTTCAGGGTCAAAGTAAGACTTTGTGTTTTGGGATTTTTTTTGTTTGTTTGTTTTGTTTTTGTGCTGGGGATCGAACTCAGGACCTTGTGCTTGCGAGGCAAACACTCTAACCACTGAGCTAAATCCCAGCCCTAAAGTAAGACTTTTTGACTAGTACTTCTGTGAACATATTGAAATGATAATTTCTATAAAACATATCTTTTCTCTTGGGGTACAAACAAAATTATTTTTAGGCAACTTCACTAAAAGGCAAAAGAGAAGAAATATGTTCTTCTCCACCTGGTTCCTTCACCAGGAAAATGGTTACATGTGCCACAGCTAGCAAGGTACTATGAGTTTATTATTACCAAGAGCATGTATTGGTACATTGTATAAATAATGATCATAATCAGCATGGTTATTTCGTATCTGTACATGATGTATCTTGGCTTTCCTCCCTCTTCCCCTCCCCGCCCTTCCATTCACCCACCCCTCTCTATTTGCAACAAGTGTATTTACACTTTTCCATTTTTTTCCCTTTCATCTTACTTTTCTTTTAACCTTCTTCTTTATCCCCCTTTTCCCTATCTAGTTCTCCTCTCTTTTGAATACTATCTCTCTTTTTTTGACGCAGCTATTCCTCTGCTTGGTATCTTCCCAGAAGAATTAAAATCATCATATCACAGTGATATATGCACAACCATGTTCATAGCAGCACAATTTGTAATAGCTAAGTCTTGGAAACAACCTAAATGCCCAACAACTAATGAGTGGCTAAAGAAGATGTGGTTCTTCTACACAATGGAGTACTACACCGCCATAGAAAAGGGTAAACTAGAGTCATTTGTGTGTAAATGGATGTTCCTTGAGAACATACTATTAAGTGAAATAAGTCGGACACTTATTAGTACACATCAAATTGTTTCTCTGATATGAAAAACCATAAGTGTAAATAAGGACAAAGGAGTAGAATAGATATTATAGTACTATGAGTTTAGATGTCATAGAAACCTACTTTCCGTGTTCCTCTAGTTTCAGACAATGTGGCCCCGAAATACCTATAACTCACTTTGCAATCTATTTAGAGAAAAATGAAAACAAATTACAACCAACAAAACAGGTATGAAATAAGAGTGTGAATAGTTAAATGGTGAAGTTGTATAGTATTAGCAGTTAAGATTGTGAGCCTTGCAGTCAATCTGTCCTACTTCAGTGTCTTGGAATTTTCTGGACTCGATTTGCTCATCAAAAAAACAAGGTAACAAATAGTATCCATCTCATGGAGCTGTTATACAGATTAAAAGATATAATACCTGAAACGTGCCTGAAGCTCCACCTGGAGTTTTTGGAATCACAGCAGTCACAGTTGTCTTCAGACTGGATGTTTATTAAAGAGGAGAATCAGTTGCCAGAGTCCGAGAGGGACCTCAGGATTTAACTGTGTACGTATCACTGTTGCATGAGATTGCCTTAAAATTGAGTGGTTTTAAACAATGATAACATATTACCTTGGTTTCTGTGGCTCATGAATCTGAGAATGAACTGGCTTGAGATTTTTCATGGCCAGGGTTGCGGCCATACTAAACTCTAATGGGAGCAGAAGGATCTGCTTCTGAGATGGCTTCCTGAGGTGGGTTGGCAAGTGGGTGCTAATGACTGACAGTTTCAGTGCCTTAGTCAATTTCTCCTCACTGGGACGAAGTACCCCATACTCACAACGTACGGGAATGAAGCGTTATTTTGGCTGGTGTTTTCAGTCTGGCTGCAAGGCAGAACTGGCATGGCGGAAGGACCTGGATAGAGCACAGCTACTTGTCCCCTGGCAGCCAGCGAGCAGAAAGCAAAGGAGGAGCCAGGAGCAAGAACACAGCCTTCCAGGTCACAAGCCCAGTGACCCACCTCTTCTGACCAGACTCCACCTCCTAACAGCACATTGAGCTCTAAATTCTTCAGTGAATTAATCCACCGGGGAGTATAGCACCCCACAATCCAATCATCTTCCAAAAGTTCCACCTCCGAACACATACACCTTCTAGGGGACACTCTAGAAGTAAAATCTAACAACGTGGAAATGTCTCTGTAGGATGTTTGAGTGTCATCTTCCCTCAGAACAACTGACCCAAGAAAAAATAAGCAAAAGTGAAAATGTCTTTTGTGACCTAGTTTCTTAGGTCATACACCATCATTTCCACCTCATTCTGATTCTATACAGGAGTACTGTATAGATCATGGGAGCCTGAGGCAGGAGGATCACAAGTTCAAGCCCAGCCTGGACAAGATAGACCTTGTCACAAAAAGGGGTTGGGGAATAGTTCAGTATCAAGGTCCTGGGCTTAATCCTCAGTACCAAAACAAATGAACAAACAAAGCATAAGTACCAGGAGGCAGGATTGCTGGATTACCCTAGAAGGCTGGCTACTGTACTATTACCTACTCAGAAGTGAGTCCCAAACCATCTTTTTGAGAAGTGTGCAACTCCTTCTTATAAAAATACAGAAAAAAGACAAAGCCGGAGGGATCACAATATCTAACCTCAAAATATACTACAAATCTATACTAACAAAAGCAACATGGTTCTGACATAAAAATAGACACACAGACCAATGGAACAGAATAGAGAACCCAGAAACAAACCCATCCATCTACTACCAACTGATCTTTGACAAAGGCACCAAAAATGTATGCTGGAAAAAGGACGGTCTCTTTAATAAGTGGTCCTGGGAAAACTAGGTATCTGTGGACAGGTGGCAAGAATACCCCCATCTCTCACTATATACAAAAACACACTCAAAATGGACTGAAGACAAAATGTAAGATCTGAAACCATGGTACCACTAGAAGAAATCATTGGGAAAACATTTTGAGACGTTGATATAGGCATTGATTTTTTGGATAACATTCCAAAAACATAGGCAACAAAATTTTTAAGAAATAGCCAAATAGGATTATAGAGATTAAGAAGCTTCTGCAGAGTAAAGGAAAAAAATCAGTAAAGTGAAAAAAGATTCAACAGAATGGGAGAAGACATTTAGAAACTCTGCATCTAACAGTGGACTAATATCCAGAGCATATAAGTAACTCAAAAACCTAAACAGAAAAATATCAACAAAAAATAGACAAATAATCTAAATAAATATTTGTCAAAAGAAGACATACAAATAGCCAACAGGTACATTAAAATCTTCAGTATCTCTAATCATTTGGGAAATGCAAATCAAAACCATAATGAGTTATCATCTGACTCCAGTTAAAATAACTGTTAAATAGACCCCGAGACCAATAGAACAGATTAGAAGATGAAGGAACAGGTCCGAACACTCTCAGTCACCTTATTGATGACAAAGGGGACAAGCAACCTCACTGGAAGAAAGACAGCCTCTTTAATAAATGGTGCTGGAAAAACTGACTCTCTGCATGCCGAAGATTAAAACTAGACCCCTGTCTTTCCCCATGCACTAAGCTTAAATCAAAGTGGATCAAAGATCTAAATATTAAAACGGAAACACTAAATCTGTTGGAAGATAGAATAGGTAGAACTCTTGAAGACATAGGTGTAGGCAAAGACTTTATGAACAAATCCCCAGGTGCCCAGGAAATATCACAAAGAATCAACAACTGGGACCTGATCTTGTTAAAAAGCTTTTGCACAGCAAAAGAAACTACCAACAAAGTGAAGAGACAACCCACAGAGTGGGAAAAAATGTTTACCAGCTATTCCTCTGACAAAGGATTAACATCTTGAATATATAAAGAACTCAAAAAAATCAGACCCCCCAAATTTAAAGACCCAATCCAAAAGTGGGCAACTGAAATGAATAGACACTTCTCAGATGAAGAAGTAGAAACAACAGATAGACATATGAAAAAATGTTCAACATCACTGGTCATTCGAGAGATGCAAATTAAAACAACCCTGAGATTCCACCTCACTCCAGAAAGAATGGCTATTATCAGCCCATAACAAATGCTGGAGGGGCTGTGGAGAAAAAGGAACCCTTCTCCACTGTGGGTGGGAATGTGGACTAGTGCAACCGCTATGGAAATCAGTGTGGAGATTCCTCAGGGAACTAGGACTAGAGATTCCATTTGACCTAGCTATTCCACTTCTTGGTGTCTTCCAAAAGAATTAAAATCATTATTCCGGAGGGATATATGCACACCCACGTTTATAGCAGCACAGTTTGTAATAGCTAAATCATGGAAGCAGCCCAAATGCCCATCAACAGCGGAATGGATTAAGAAAATGTGGTTCTTTTATACAGTGGAGTACTACTCTGCCATAAAGAATGATAAGCTTGAGATATTCCTAGGTAAATGGATGCATCTTGAGACCATACTCTTAAGTGAAATAAATCGGACACACATGTCTAAATACTGCATTGTTTCTCTGGTGTGAGAAACTGAAAGTGTAAATAAAGACTAAAATGTAATATATTGGGAAAGGGAAGAATATGTCCAAATGGGCTAGGGAACAAGGGAGGGGGAAAGGAACAGAGGGACAAGAGAAATAAGAAATGGAAGGAAAAAATGGAAACAAAGCTTTTGTAGCTAGGGAGGGAGAAGGAGGTGAGGGAAGGGGAATGGGAAAAAAAGGAAGCAACAGGATATGTCATGTACAGGTACAAATCCCCTATGATGAATGTTATCACTATGTACATCTAAAACGTACTGTTAAAATAAAATTAAAAGAAATAAATAAATAACATAACATAACTGTTAAATAAGTAAATAGGGTACTGGCAAGGACTTGGAGAGACACGCTCTTATATTGTTAGTGGGAATGTAAATTAGTACAGCCATAATGAGAAACAGTATAAGTTCCTCAAAGAACTAAAAATACAGCAATCATATGTTGCAGTTACCTCACTTTTGGATTTATTTCTGTAGAAAATGAAATGAACATACTAAAGAGATACCTGCAATCTCATGTTCCTGGCAACACTATTCACAAATGCTCAGCTATTCAGTTAGCCTGGGTGCCCATGAGCGGATGAACAGATGGACAAAATGTCATGTGTACAATGGAGTATTACTCAGCCATAAAGAAGAATGCCATCATCGGCAGCAAAATGGGTGGAAATGGAAGAGGTACCTTACCGAAATACACTAGCCATAGAAATATAAATATTTCATGATCTCTGTCATGTGTGGAAGCTTTAAAAAGTCCACCCAAAAGTAGCATAATGATTACTAGAGACCAAGAAGGGTTGGGGGTGGGGTGGAAAGAGCCATCAGATTTCATCGGTGGAGTGGAAAAGGGCGGTTGGAACATCACACTGACTCCAGTGAGATGTGTAATTAACGTGTGTTAATAAGAAGGCAAAGAGAAGAAACAATAAACCTGTGAAATAAACAGCTAAAATATAAAACAAAACATGACAAATACTGCTTATAGGTTTTTTTCAAAAAGATGAAATGAAGAGTACACAGATACAATTGGATCTTACCTGCAAAGACTGTTATTCTTGTGAGTAACTGAGAGTTTGGATCTAAATAAGATACAAAAATTATTAGTATATATGTTTGCCAAAGGATACACGTAATCTTGAAACGCTCCTTTTCTTGAAATGCTCCTGTAAGACATTTTGCTTTCTTGTGCATTTTGAAAAGATACATTTGGTTGTCTTACTTTCTCACCTGAAGCCTTCCTAAGACCTCCACTTACATTCAGAGTAAGGTCCAGATTCCTGACCTCAGCCCTGGGTCTCGCAGGCCCAGCCCTGGCCGCCTCTCCACATGTCATCCACTCGCCCACTGTTCGCAAGCCACCGTGGCCACCTGTACTCCTGAAATACTCCAAACCACCAGACTGTGGCCTCCGCAATTTTTATTTCTTTGTCGAGAACAAACCTCACCCCAGATATCTGTGTCTCTCTTCACTGAGAGTGTCTTCAATGTACCCTCGAAGTCAGCCTTTCCCGACCCCTGTCTAAAAAAGCACCCTCACCCATCCCTCTTTGTCCCTTTGTCCTACTCAGTTTCTTCATAGCTTTTTTCTCTATATGACTTCAAATTACATATCAGTTAATCAACATATGAATACAAGTACCATGATGCAGTGATTTTATTTGTTCATGAGTCGCCAGGACAATGCCTGGCATGTAGTAGGTGTATATTAAATTTGTAGCAATATATTTAGAAATATTTTGTGGTGAGTAGTTAAGTGAGATGTATGTAAGAATGAGTTAATCCTCAGCAGGATTTAATATCATAAGAATGTTAGAAATACATTGGGATTGGTATAATATCAGAGATTTGAGACACGCAATTGTTTGGGACTAATGTGAAAGGATTTGTGGAACATGCGATAATCAACAACTGACCCATTACTGGATATGGGAACCTGCCTCTTCCTTCCCTTCTCCACACAGGATATAGTCCCCCGTCAGAAAAGAAGACTGCAAAGATGCTGGAAGAAGGTCTTGACTACTTTACTGTGAGCCTTTTTCATGCAAGAAGCTGACCACCTACCTTGAGGGAGGGAAGTTGCGCGTTTGGCCTCTGCCAATCCAGGTCCACAGGACTGCGGGACTTGGCTCAGAAATGACCTCAGGGCCAGGCCTCTAGACAGGGATGCGCACGTCTTGTTGGCTTCCTGCTCTGGATGCTGAGGATACTGCTCAGTGGAACCTGCCACTCACCAGTGTTTATGCACGTCAACCAAACCAAAGCAAGTTCAGCTCCAACAGTCATAGCGTTCAGTAGAAATATGTGAAAAACAGAATAAATGAATCGGTGACTATTCTTTCTTTCATCTTCTAGGGTGAATTATAGTGTGACTTTGACACTAAAATCTTTAACTATGCTATCCACTTGAAACCAGGCTTCGTCTTTTAAGAAGGGAAAGCACATTGACCTCATTTTCTTTCTGTGTCTTCATTGTTGCTCTGTTCTTTCTTCTGTGAAATAAAACTGGGTCCCACTTGCTGGCAGTTCTCCTAATCAAACCTCAGTTGGAAAGAGGCCTCAGCTTTGGTTGTCTGCGAATTACTGTCAGTTTCCTTTTTAACAGTCTTGTCATGTCTGGGGGAAAAATGTACTTCAAATTTTTATGTCAAGAAGCAATAACTTCCTTCTCCGCCCTCACTCATGACAAAAGCCACAGCAAGTTCCTCCCACAAGTTTTGCCAAATCTACCTGTGTTATTCACCTGGTGATACTAGAGAATGTTTCTTGCAAAAAAGAAAACCTTCCGTGAGGGGATTATACAGGACACTATCTCTCCTCGTGATTCCTTCCATGTATCAATAAGAAAATGTGCATTCTTCACAATCGACCTGGTTTTAATATAATCTGCATTTTTGTAAGTTTTTCCCCTTGTTAGGTAGTTTTTCATTTTCAAAGAACGGTGTGAAGAGAACAAAAAGCCGCAGGAGCAGTTCCAAAATCAGGATCACTTCCCCTGGTCAGAGAGTCGCACAGGGACCAGGGACCTCTGCAAAGCACCGAGGTGACAGAACCCAGTGGCCCCAAGTGTTGCCTCCTGGCCAGGAGGCACCTGGCTCTTCCATCAGCGGGCCATCTTCCAATGTCTTGATCGTGTGAACAGTCACTCAGTCCCGCAGGAAAAGCTCATTCCGCCTCCTGCATGGGAAGGTGACAGACACCGCCGAGAAATGCTTGTTAGCAAGGTTAGCTTTGCTCAGAGTTGAAATCACAGCCCTTGAACCCAATTACTGACTGAACAAAGTCCGTCACCTGCTTTTATATTTTACCAGGTTAACAGAGTCATCTCCCCAGATTTCTATGAGCCAGAAGGCCTTTTCTAGGAAAAATTAAACAGAGACTCTAGTTAGTAGTCACTTCCAGCACTTTATAAAACAGATGGTACTTGCTAAGTTCACCTTTCAACTGATCGCCATTCAGAGCTTTTCTACAGTTAGATAAAAAAGGCTTCTGACCACTGCCTACATTTACACAACAAGGATTACAATGGCCAGCAAAATACGTTATGAGCTACCTGTATCATACAGTGAGTTGTTCCTAGATTTGGCCACCTATGCAGCCTTAAGTATCAAAATGACTATAATATGCTGAGCCAAAAACACGATATATAGTCAGGCATCTAATTTGTACTGGAACACAGGTACTCTACAAAGAAGGAGTAAAATGTATTTGCCTCAAAAAATATTTTAAAACAATCGAGTGAATTTCATAAAGTCACCCAATAATTTCCTCGTTTGGCCAGGCAAATTTTTTGCTTCTTTTAACATAATTTCTTTCCAAAATCTTTTAAATTAACATCTGAAATAGTTTCAGTCACTTTCCCCCATGTGCTGCTATTTCTCATGTTCAAGAATGATTAGATTTCTTTATGATTCAAGCCAGAGAAAAGTTTCCTAAAAATCATGAATAAATTTCTACATTCAGAGTTACATCGTTTTAAACAAATATAAAATCTTGACATTAAATTCGCCTTTCTTTAGAGAGTTCTTTTTAAATTTCACAGCTCTGTGAAATTTGTTACCTTTTAAGATGTATTTAAGATCTATACAGCTATTGATTGTCTGAGGTAGCCCTAATTTGGGATGGGTATATTTTATTACAGACTCTCTGCTAAATATCAGTCCCTTTAGCAGTCCTGGCGAATGTTGAATTAATTTTTTTTCTTTTTCCTCCTTTCTTTAGTAATTACTTATTACAGAAAACATTTTTGGACCAGTAGCTAAACTCCATGTATTTGACAGGTAAATAACAATTTTTAGCACAGAAAGTTCAGCGTTACTCTATACACATTAAATATATTTATTTTATTTTATTTCATTTTATTTGGGTCCTGGGGATTGAACTCGGCCTTGTGCTTGCTCGGCAAGCACTCTACCACTTGAGCTAAATCCCCAGCCCTAAATTTCATCCTCTCAATGCTTCTATAAGTAGGTATTACTATCTCACCTCTACTTTAATGACTATAGTCTTGAGGTACAGGAAAATTAAGTAATTTATGATCAAGGTCCATGGCTAGGATGAGATGAAGCCAAGGGATGAATATAGGTCATCTAGTACCCAAACTTGACGTCTCGTCACTTACCATGTTGATTTTCTTCAACCACAATGGATACAAATGTTGGATCAGACATTTTCATTTACTCGTGTACCATGTAGTAGGACGCTATGCACCAATAAATAAGACACTGATTTACACAACAATGTGGATGAATTTCACAGACATAATCTTCAGTAGAAGTTAGATCCAAAAAACACATACTCTATGATTTTATTTATATCAGGGTTTCTCAACCTCAACTGTATTGATGTTCTGAGCCAGAAATTCCTGTGATGTGCGGCGTTGTCATGTGCTCTGCAGGATGGTTAGCAGCAACTCTGATCTCTGCTTACCAAATGCCGGTGAGACTCCCACCCCGCTGCTCATTGTGACCACTAGAAATGTTCCTGGGCATTGTCAAATGTCCTGTGTGGGATAAAAGTCAACTTCAGGGAAAAAATACTGATGTATATGAAGATTTTTTAAAAAGTATTAGATCCTTGAATAGTGATGAGGGAGCCTTTGGGAAATGTTCCAGATTTTGATTTCAGTAATGGTTATATTTTAAATTCATCAAACCAAACACCTAAGATATGTAAATTGTATTGTGTGTAAATCATACATACAACATTTAAAAATTGTTGACTTAGGGGAGGGAGAAAAAAATATACCTTAGGAACTCAGAAGAAAACAATTCTCTTGAGGCATGAAGGATCCAAGGAGACTTTCAGGTGGGGAGTGTCCCGACCAAGAAGGACTTGGACAGCAGAATCAGAGGAAGGGATAGGGGCAGAGCACTTACCGCAGAAAGCAAGAGCAAAAGGCAGGGAGGCCTTTATTTTAAGAAAATGTCATCAAGTACTGTTTTCCTACAAATATAACCAAGGGAAATTTAAAATGCACGCTGGCATAATGTACTTCTAGGTGCTAGTATCTAGGTCAATGCTGTGGTCCTGGGGGGATATAACAATCGCCATTCGGTAATGGTGAAAATTAAGCCTTTGAAATTAAATAGAATAAAAAACCATTGGGCCTTTCAGCTCATTACCTCACTATTGCAGAATTCCCCACTGTCATCTATTCTTGCTATTTGTCCAGCCTCACTCCTTCCCAGGTGGATGATGCTTCCATTGCATTTTTTACACGGCTCATCAAAATAGGAATAAAACTCTCCTGGGAAGTTCCCTACTGTCTTTTCAGCCATCGTTTTCTTTCAGGCTACTAATTACTGTTAGTTGCATTATTCGTCATCATCCTTAATTGAGCGTGAACAATGGCTCAATGCTGTAAAGAAAATGTTAAAGGAGAGTCATTTTACTAAAGCCGGAGGATTTGGAGCTGACTCAAAGAGAAAGAAAAATGAGAAATAGAAATTCTTCCAAGGAGAGGCTGGCCACTGTGAAATACAGAGTTTCCCTGTGTGGATGCAGAAGAGTCGTTCCTTTTCACTCAGCCTGGAGTACAGAAGGGCTACAAGTTGGACCTCTGGCTGGATCCACGCCCTCTGACGGAGGGTGCCCATCATCAATATATGGGGGACGTGCTATAGCCTAGAACACAGAGGAGCTTTACACACTGCTTTGTGATACTTCATATTCTTTACGGAGAACTAAAACCAGTGAAAAAGCCAGAAGGCAAGATCATCACTACTTGGTGACCCCAGAGTTCCTTCTCTAGAATAAGTACATGCCATTTTTGTTTTTGTTTTTGTTTCTGAGTAAATGGATACAATTGATATTTACTGGAGTTAGTGGCAAGCCTTCACTTTTTCAAGCCTTCTATATCAGAATAATTTTTTAGCTACAAGTAACTTTTAATTTAGCTACAGGTAAAAGAATACTCAATGAAGAGTGGCTCAAGCAATACAGACACATTACATCACTTATCAGGAAGTCCACAGGCGGATTGTTCCCAGCATGGCAAGCAGCAGCACTGTCCATATGAATGCCATCTCTTCCCCTGCTTCTGCTCGGGAATCCTCAGGAAGTTGCTGTTGCTTCCTTCATGGTTACAGATTGGCTGTTCCAACTACAAGCACTACATCTTCAAAAACCAAAAGCCAATGCAAAAAGCAAGAAAGAAGGCAGATAAAGAGCTTTCCCTATGCACAGCCCCAGAAGCTGTGCACAGTGGTGCATGCCTGTAATCCCAGCACTGAAGGAGGTTCAGGCAGAAGAATTACAAGTTCTAGTCTGGCCTGTGCAACTAATGAGACCCTGTCTCAAAAAATAAAACGGGCTGGGGATACAGCTCGGTGTAAGAGACTCCTGGGTTCCATCTCTAGTGCCACATAAAAAAAGTTCCCCCAGAAATTTCTTATACCATTTTAAGAACCAGTCACTGGCAAAATGGAATGAGATTTTCATGATTACCTTAAATTGATCATGGTTCGTTCTGGGGCTGGATGGAACTCACTGCAATTGTCATAAACTCAGTGATCTTTCACCAAAAAAGAGATGGAAATCTGTAAACAATCAAATGGCTTGTCCAATCCTGATTTTGCATTTATTTTCTTCGAAGAGTGTCTAACACACTTACATGGATGGTATGTTCCACTAGATAAGTCTTGGTCCCAAGGTGAGCTTATTAATTCAGTTAGACACAAAGTTATAATCTCATAATGGACTATATATCTAGGTTATATTCTTTAAATATTCGAGGTAGCCCCAGGGTTATTTGTACATGTGGTCATTTATTCAACAAATACTAACTAAATCCCTTTATATGTCAAGCACTTCTTTGTATGCTGAGGATATAGCAGCAAACCAAAAAAGGTAATTTCTTCTCTCCGAGAACATACATTCAAAGGAAAGAATGGGCTTTGAGTAAGAAAAATATATATAATACTGTACATAAGATTGTGCTATATGCCATGGAGAACGGTAATTCCAATTTTAATTGGGTGAATGGAGGAAGCCTCATGGAGAAGATGACATTTGAGGAAAAATAGAGTAGACCCTGGGTGAAAGGTGGCCAAGGATGCAAAAGTTTTAAAGTGAGGATGATCTTGGCTTGACAGCAAGGGGGCCATGCCAGAGAAGCATGTGGGAGGTCAGGCAGCAGGAATAAGGAATGAAGTCAGAGGGGTAAATCGACCAGATCATGCACAGCCTTGTAGGTTGATGCAAAGATTTTTTTTTTCTTTTACTTTAGGTGATGCGAGAAGTGATTGGAGGAGTTTTAAGTAGATGAATGACTTGATCTTGCTTATATCTTAAAAGACTCATGCTCACTGCTTGGGGGGAATCAGCAGTAATCAGGTAAGAGAAAAATCAAACAGGTGTACTCAGAGCCCACTGCAATAATACAAGGAAGTGGTTTAGGTCTGGCTGTCACTAGTGGTGGGGGAGATCTGCATGTGGATTAGGTGTGCAAAGTGAGAATAAGAGAAGATTTAAGTGTGACTCTGGGTTTAGAGTTTTTATTTACTGAAACGGAATAATATCAAGGAACAAGTATGGGGTGTGGCAACCAAGCATTCAGTTTCACACATATTGAGCATGAAATGCTTATTATACATCCGAATGGAGGTATTACACACATAGCTGCATGTATGAGACTGTAGCTCAAATACATACAGTAAACATTAAAAGTTTTTTATATATATATAATTTAAAGTTATGAGATCCAGTAAAATCCTCAAGAGCATGAGGCCAAATGGAGGATGAGTGGTCCAAGGAGTAAGCCCTCAGGCCACTCCAATGATGAGATGCAGCCAAAAGAAGGGGAAGAGGGAGTCAAAAAGCCTTGAGAAATTCCAGCACAAGATGATTTATCTACGGTTATACAAACATGAACAAGTGATCAACTGTAAAACTCTGTTGATAGATAGAAATATAAACTGAGAATCTAAAGAGCTTGGTTTGAAAAGGGAAAAAAGTGATCATCAGTGTGCACAGATTAAACACTCAAGATCTTGTTTATACTGCACTGACTGTGAATGTGAATCAGGCATGATTTCCTATAATTATCTTCTCTCTTGGTCATTCTAGTACTTTTACAGACATTTAAATTGCTTTCAGCAATATTTTTATGCCCTCCTCTAATAAAATCTGATTTAGAAAATCTAATCAATTAGATATTTTAGGCCTTATCATTGATATTACAAATTGGCTGTGGTTTTACAAAATGATGAACCACAAATGACAAGCCCACTGATTTAATTTACAAAAATTTTACTTATCTGTTGCCTTTCAGAATCCATCTACTGCTTATACCAAGGCACATTGCCCTTCCTAATAGATGACATTGAATTCCTAATGGGAACTTCTGCAATAACAGATTCATCAGGTCGGAAGCCTGCTCCTGCGATATTTCATTTTGTCATTGGCTACACTCTCTAAGCTTTTCGGTTAGACTCACAAAAGCCATAGGGTACCATTTTGCCTGAATCAAGAGCTTTACCTTTCCAAAGAAGAAAGAGAATGTCAAATCCCTGTTTAAACTTAATAATCCATACACGTCAATTTTTGCTCCAATATGTACTTTTTCATATTGTTTTATCATTACATTTCTCCTATCTTACATTTCAGCTTATTTCAAGTACCACTATTCATCATTTAACAAAATTAAACTAATATTATATCATGATCAAAACCTAAATATATATGTTATGGAGGCATGCTCTGGGAACTATTTGAAATAATCTTCTATTTTATGTTCTTTTTTTCAAGTTTAGCCTCTGTGATATAGCTATTTTTCTTCTGCCACTGATACAACATTTATGTGGGGGTAGATTTCTAATTTTACTTTGCTGGTATATAAATGTGTCATTTCATACAACTAGCTGTTTTTCTTTGTTGTAACTTCTTTCTCTCTGTTTTAGCCTGAGGCACTCCTCTTTATTTGATCAGTATAGTTTATATTATATTCTAGGCAGCACTTCTTCCCAAGAGAAAAACAGGTTTTCGAATTGCTACTCATGATTCCTACGGCAAACTGAAAGGGCGCCACCTGAATTAACGTTTTCTTTACTGTTTTCTGTGCCTATTGGTTTTAGTTCCATTAGCTGATGGACACATTTATTTTATATCTTTTAATATTATCCTTTTCTACAACTGCTAGTTATTGTTTGGCTTTAGTATTTATTGTTGGCTGTTTGAATGGTTAGATAGAGACATAATCAATGTGAACACTTGGTGGCAAAATTTGAATTAACTTCTCAATAAATAACAAGTAGGGGCTGTTCCTTTGTTTGACTTCTGAGACAAATTCTTCATCTAAGAAAAGAGAGTTGGATTCTGTTTTTCTATATTCTCAGTTTACAAGATTGCATTTGTCATGAAAATATAGAATCTATTTTTAAAACTATTTATATTCATAGCTATCTAACCAAGCAATGTATTAACTAGGCCTAACCTATTTCTTTTTTTTTTTTTTAATTTTATTTTAAACCAAGAACATGTATTGGTACATTCTACATACAATGGTCACATTCATTACATTAATTCTGTACCTATACATGATGTATCTTGGTTCTCCCCCCTCTCCCCCCCTCCCCTCTGCACCCTCCCTCCCTATTTACAGCAGGTTCATTTATCATTTTCCATATTTTCCCT
>PVJO010009635.1:35800-68671 GCA_004026905.1 Hystrix cristata | reverse complement strand
AAAAAAAAAAAAAACAATCATAAATTGCCTGAGTGGTTCTTTTTTAAGAAATGTCTTTATTTCTCCATCTATTTTAAAGGGCACTTTTGTTGGTTTATTAATCTATTTTGGAGGTTATTTGCCCTTAGGGCCTAAATTTTTTCACTCTAAACTCTTCTTATCCTTAAGGTTTGTGTTGAGAAGACTGCTGTAATTGTGATGGGTTTACCTATATATGTAACTTTTTGTTTCTCTCTAACTGCTTTTAAAAGTCTACTTTTTGCAGATATCAAACAGTTTAATACCAGGAATTATATGTCTCAGGGAGTTTCTGTTTTTATCATAGTTGTTTGGTGTTCTGGAGACCTCACTTACATGTATGTTGAACACTTTTCTCATATTTGGGAAAATTTCTATTATGATTTCTGTAAGCAAATTATTAATTTCATCTGGAACATGGGAAAACAAGGCAAAGATGGGCACCCAAGTTTTCTCAACTCTCCCAAGGCAGATCTAGGGGACACCAATGGAGAGGAAAGTATATATGAGGTAGTAGAACTCTATGAAAAGTTTAAAGAAGAAATGAAAATAAATGATTTGAAGGACGAAATGATATTGTAGTTGATATGAGAATCTTTTTAGCTAGATTATGGCTTTCAAAATATGTTTGCTGCTGTACTTGTCCAGAGATATTGTTCACAACTTCAGCTATTTAAATGGTTTGGCCCTGTTACTTGAAATACAGGGAATTGTTACTGGTTATAACACCATCCACAAATCTGACCATACATTGTTTATATGTGTTATACCATGCATTTGCACTTATATACTTTATCCATATCCCTTATAACCTATACTACATTGCTATTAGTAATCTAAGATATGGAAGAAGGGAAGAAAAGGGATGGAAGTATAGTGAAAGAAGTACGTAAATCAGTAGGGGTGAGGTAGATAGAAATAATATTTGGTAAAACAAAATAGATGGGGGTAAGTTTCTGTTGGAGGTATTTTATATTTGGGGTGCAGAATTAGTGTTGAGTTTAGAGAAGATACTTGTGAGAAAGATAAAAGGAAGAAGATGCAATTTGAAATTTAGGGTAGCTACAAAGTTGTTAGATTCTGCTCATATATTCATGCACCTGTAAGGTGGAGAAGAAGCTAGAGAGGACCAGGAACTATGTAAGATGAGGAAGAGTGAAAAGAATAAAGTGGTCAGAAAGTTAATATGAGGGCAGAGGGAGACTGAGATAGAATGAGTTATAAGGAAAAAAGTGGGATAGGAATTTTAAGAGTGGGAGAAACCATTAACAATTAGGCAAGTAATATTGCTACAAATGCTGGAATTGGAGAAAAGGTTGGGGAGAAGAGAAAAGAGAGTCAACTACTAAATCAATGCAAAAAATGGAAGGAATGAAAGAAAGAAAAAAGAAAGAAACTAAGATCCAGTAGAGATCCAGATCAAATGCTCCAACGAGAGCTTGTACATGCAATCCCAGTGTGTCTATTTGCCATATAACCTTTGTCTACACAATTCCCTTCTTGTCTTAATTGTGGTTTGCTTGCATGCAGCCATGTTAATTTCCCCTTTCAATTTTCCCCTCTTCAGTCATCAGGCAGAATCTGAACCTTACCACAGCCTTAGCTTAGGAGCTCTTCCCTCAAATAGTTGTAACAGACTTGACAGGTGTAGGGTGTAAGGTTGAAACTCAGGCAAGTATGGCATTTGGGGTAGAGGCTCAGGCAATCATGGATCAGCCATGGGGCATGAGGTGAAGGCTTATTTGTATGCAAGGAGAATGTGTGGCACTGGATGGAAACTCAGGTGGGAACAGAGTGCCAGAAGGAGGTTCAGGCAGCCCAGAGATGGTGTGGGCTGCTGGGCCCTGGGAGGAGACTCAAGCGGGCTAGGGCACCAGGTACACACTCAGGAGGGCATGAGACCAGCTGCAGATGGAGATTCCACTGGAAGTGGGACCAGCTCGAGAGGCTGGGTGGAGACTAAGGTGGATCCAGGACACATAGTGGGTACTCAAATGGATTCAGGGCTGATGTGGAGTGTCAGAGACACCTGTAGACCCTGAGTAGGGGTGAGGCAATGGACACTGTGTGAAGACTCAAGTGGACCTCCATCAGGTCTAGGACCAGTGTCGAGTGGCAGGCAATCTCTATAGTCACAGGACTGGCTCAAAGTTCCAGGCAGAGACTCAGGCAGTCCTAGTGCACTCTGGCTTGATATGTCAAGTAGAGACTCAGGTAGGCCCAGGTTGTTCAGTGGAGAGCCAGATATGCCCATAACTAGAACTGATACACTGTGCCACATGGAGGCTCTGGTGGGCATGGAATCAATTTAAGGCACCAGACAGTCAATTGTGTAAGATGTAGACACTCAGTGGAGCCCCTGGTGGGCGTGGGACTGCTGCAGAGTGACTGACAGAGATTCTAGTGGGACTAGAGAGTGCACAATACAATGGGCACTGAGGGGAAATCCAAGTGGGCCTAAAGAGCCTGGTGGAGATTCCAGGGGGCCCAGGGAGAACACCTGGCCCAGGGTGAAGAATCAAGTGGGCCTGGGGCACCAGGCAGAGACTTGTGCAGCCCTGGGACCAGTACTGAATGCTAGGCAGAGACTCTGGTGGGCATGGGACTGGCCTAATTCTCTGAGCAAAGACTTGAGTGGACTGGGGCACCCAGTGGAGACCCAGATGCACCAGAGACTGATGTGGGCTACAAGATGGAAACTGGTGTGCCAAGATCTGTGTGCACTAAGCAGAGGCTCCAACAAGCCTGGGCCCAGATGGAGACTAAAGTGGATCTGGAATGCCCAGTGGAAACTGAGGTAGGTTGCCCAGGACTGGTGCTGAATGCCAGATAGAGAAGAGACTCTGATGAGTCCCGGGAGGGCACCAGACAATGGGCACTGGCTGGAAACTCAAGTGAGCCTGGGGGGCCAGGCACAGATTCAAGTAAGTTTGGTGTCAGACACACTCCCTTCCAAGTATGGAACCAACTGAGGTGAAGGGTGGAAGCTCAGGCGGGCCTTGCATTCTCATTGGGGTCTTGGGTGGGCCCAGTACTAATTCAGGGTGCCTGATGATGACTCAGGCAGGCATAAAACTTGGCTGTCAACATTCACTTGTTTATCTTCTCGCTGCCTAGAGTGCAGAGTTGGGGGAAGGGAGCTTCCTTTGCCCTTGGAGTGCAGCTTCTTCAGTGTTTAGAGAGGAAATAGTGGGATAAAGGGATCCACATACCTAGAGTCTATCTTGGGAGACTAATCTCTGCAGTGCTTCTTGGTTCCTTCTGGCTAATTGTGAAGTTCTTAAAAAGGCTACTCCCTAGATGAGTGAGGATGGAGTCCTTTCAGACCAGGGTTGGTGGAACCGTTTTCCCTCTTTTTAGACTACTGTCTGGGTTTGGTTTGATCTACATGTATCATCTTTCAAATTAATTTTCTGTATCAGGGCGTAAGTCTCTCCTCTGCATCCAATTACCTGTGTTCTTAGTGGATCTTCCTGAGTATCTCCGATGTTACTCCTCCTCTGGTGAGCTACGTTGGATCCCAACCCCAGAATGGTTATTTATAACATTTCATAAATGATTATATATCTGTATGTTTATATTATGGAGGCTGAGTCATAAGGAGCTATTTTAGTTTTTCTCTGAAATTGATAAAACTAATCTATTTCCAAGTATAATGATCATTAAAACAAATAGAAAATCCTATCAAACACACTTTCAGGATGTCAAATGGATTACATAGTATCTGAAACACATGAACAACAGCCTTTTAAACTATAAAAATAAATTTATATAATATTTACATCAATTCAACTAACACTGACTTTTTCTCTAAGAACAAAGAAATATTGAATGAAATATAGCTCTTTTAATAATCACAGTCAGTCTTGGAAACAGAATTTCCAGCTGCCAGAAGTGGGAGATGAACTCAAAACCAAAGTGACAGATCAAATTGCTAATACCATACTGACCTAAGGCTAATATGAATGAGTCGCAGGCCTTGACAGTTGTGGGATGGGCTGTTAATGCCTTAGCAGAAAAATGAATCATGATTTTGTGCCTGTAAAAAGCAGATAGCTGTAAATAGAGCAGGAAGTATGAGTAAATTGCACCATGGGAAGAGAAGACTAGGGAAAAAAATACCTCTCCCTGATTTCCCACCAAAGCTTTAGGGAAGCATGCTTCTGTACTGCTCCCTGGATAGAAAACAAACAAAAAAGAATACATTGAAAAATGAAAGCCTTAATCTTGCACTAAACTGTCCTTATAGATTCTGAATTTATATTACACATAGGATGCAGGAATACACGGTAAAGATAACACTGAACATTGCTTTGTAATATATAAAATCCCTGGTGAATGTCACAGAATTAAATATAAAAAATTGCTGTTTAAGGACAACTTCAAAAGCAAGAGTGGTAGGGACTTCCACAAGAAGCAGAAAAAAGGGAAAGGAAAGGAAAGGAAAGCTAAGTGAAGGGAAAAAGAGAAGAAAATTATATGCACAAACTTATCCAAGAAACACACAAGTCACCCATATATAACCTACAATTCAAAGGCTTTAAGGATGCAATGAACAGTAATTTTAAGATAAAAGAACAATAATAAAAATTAAAAAGTGTTAAAAATCCTTAAACTTACTAGAGGCATTCAAGGGAATAGAAACCAAATGGGAAATGAAGAAAGTAATTACAAAGAACAAATAGAACTTCTGGAAATAAAATAGATTCACTGCATTTAAAATCTCAATTGAAGTAGGATTGACATAGCAAACATTAAGGAGCTATTAAGAGTCAGAGAAATGTGAATCAGAAAAAGTATAACACATTCCTAACATGCATTCCAGAAGAGAATAGAAAAATGCAAAAAAGAATTAGTGAAAATAGTGAATGATTTTCCAGTATTCTGAGAAGACACAAGTTGAGTCCCCAGATTGAAAGAATAAAGGTGCAATTAAAAATCCTAAGATTAAACTGATATGTGGAAACAAGGTAGGAAAATGAAAGACTATTAAATACACAGAAAAAAATTAAAATAATCTAAGAAAAGATATGTTATTTGTAAGAAAATGAGAATCATACAAACAGCAGGCCTCATATCAACAATGAAATATAATAGAAGACAATAAACATCATTCATTCATTTAACTGTTAAGAGAAGAACTACTCATCAATAATTTTATACCAGTTAAGTTTTTGTATCTAGCTGTCCCTCCCAAAGCCACATATGCTCATAGGCAGAGTTTTCCAGAGTTGGCTGGGTCTAGGGTATGTGATACTGGGATTAAGGGAACATGTTAATAAATTAGCCCACTGATTGGAATTAGCATAGTTCTAGGCATGGCTGAATGGATTTACTGAAGACAGAAGTCCCAACTTGGGTGCGGGTGACACCACTCAAAAGGCTTATAACATGGATGGGATAAAAGGAAGAGGCAAGTTCACTGCTTGTTGTTTTACTGCCTCCTGTCTACTTTGCCATGGACTGTTTCTCCTCTGCCATGTCCCTGTGCCATGCCACCCTGCCTTGGAGCTAGCCAACCATGGTCTGAAACCTTTACAAACTGTGAGATGAAATAAACCTTTGGATGTTGGGTATTTTGGGTGCTGAGTATTTTGTCCCAGCAATGAGAAAAGGCAACTAAAACAGATTTTGGTACCAGGAGTGGGGTTGTTCCTGTGCTGTTACCTGGTCGTGTGGTTCAGAAACCTTTGGAACTGGCTTGTGGGAAGAATTTGGAAAAAGTTTGGAGATACCAGCTGTAGCAGCAGCCTTGGAATGCTGTGAGAAAAGCTTGATAGGATATCCCAGTCACAGATCAGTAGTCCAGAATGTTGATTGGAATGCAGCTGGACAAAAACAGGTTGAAGAAGGTTTAATTGAGAAGAAGGACTAGATTGGCAATTGGACTCCAGATCATGTGTTATGCTTTGGCAGAGAATTTGTATGTATTTTGCTCATGCCCAGAGACTTGGCCTGAAATGAAAGGCAGTAGACTAATTAATCTGGCAGAAGAAATCTTAAAGCAGTTTAATGTTGAGGCTATGGTATGGCTACTATTTGGGGCTTTTAGCCACCCAACAGTATGTTGAGAAGCAACAGCAAAGGGCCTACCAGAATGATTTAAAAACTTTTGAGTTTGACCAGAGAAAGCTCTAAAAATGTTATGGCTGCACCAATGGAGCAGAAGAGAACTTGGTTGCTGAAAAAGAATAGGACAACAGAAAAGGTGGTCTGAGGACATCACAAAAACCAGCAGAACTCCACATCTTGCAGCCTCAAAGTCACAAAAGTGAAGAAGAGAATCCCAGAGTGCCATATTCCAGAATGGTGGCACCCTAGGCAATTTGTTCCTCAGGATTGGGCTCACAGTGCTCAGCAATATAGGCAATAGAACCCTACAACCAAGACAGAAGGAAGCCTGGCTACTGCTCCAGCTGGCAGGAGACCTTGGTGTCATCCACGTGGTGCTGGTTTTAGTTGCATGCAGAATGCAGGAGTTGTGGGATCAGGAAGGCATCCACTCAAATTTGAGAAGAAGGCCTGGGAGGCCAGGCAGTGTACCCCTGAGAGGGCAAAGTGTGAAGCTTTGAATGTGAACCCAAAGGTGCAGTGGAGTTCCCAGAAGGTTAGAGAAGCCAGCAAAGTGGATCCTCTGAGGAAAGCTGTGAGGAGTGAGCAAAGCCAGCCCAAGAGAGAAGCCACGCAGAGCCGCGACCACCATCAGTGCCACAGGGGCAGAGCCACCCAAGCCCTTTGGAGTTCACATCTTGCCACATATTATCCCAGACATGGAACTGGACATGGTACTATGGGACTTAATGTTTGCTCTGCTGGATTTTGGAATTGCTTTGGTCCTATTCCTTTCTATTCCCCTATTTGTACCTTTGGGGTTGGGAATGTTTATCTTGTTCCATTGTGTGTTGGAAGTATTTAAATTTCTTTTCATTTGTACAGGAGCTCACCCAAAAAGTCTGTCTCAAATCTCAGAGGAAACTTTGGACTTGGACTTTTCAGCAATACTGAAACTTTTAGGACCTCGGCAACTCTTAGAGATGGATTAAATGCTGTCTGCATGAAGGGATGTGCCATGAGTCTTTGGGGGGCTGGAAGTCGAATGTTATTTCTTGTATTTAGCTGTTCCCCAAAGCCTCATGCACTCATAGGTGGGGCTTTCCAGAGTTGACTGAATCTAGGGTGTGTGACATTGAGATTAAGAGTATGTGGTACTAAATTTCTCCAGTGATTGGAATTAGCATAATTCTGGGTGTGGCTGAATGAATTAACTAAAACAGAAGTCCTATTCCGGGTGTGGGTAGTGCCACCCAAAAGGCTTATAGCCTAGATGTGATAAAAGGAAGAGGCAGGCTCACTGCTTGCTATTTTGCTGCCTCCTGCCTGACTGGCTGTGGACTGCTTCTCCTCTGCCATGTTCCTGTACCATGCCTCCCTGCCTTGGAGCCAGCCAACTATAGACTAAAACCTCTACAACTGCAAGCTGAAATAAACCTTTCCTGCTCTAACTTCAGGGTGTCGGGTATTTTGTCCTAACAACGAGAAAAGTAACTAAGACAGGCTTGCAGATCAAATGTGACACATGGCACTTTCAGTCAAACCCTGAGGGCATTTGCCATCCACTGATACGCACAGAAAGAGTGACTCAAGATTATGCTACAATAAGAAAGAGGCTAAGCTTAAAGGAAGTAATGGAGGATGCAAAAAGAAATGGTCAGCAAAGAGGCGGGTGCATATGTAAATAACGATTATCAAGCATTAGTTGGAAAATATTTTCGAGGAGAGTAAATACGTAGGACTTGCATATCCAGAAATAGAAAGGAGATTTTTTTTCTATTCTTCCTGCTAAGCAAAATTGAAAGTGCTGGTTACTGTATAAACAACAACACACAGAAAAAGAGTCTAAAATGGAGAAGCAGTTAGCACAACTATGTACCTTTCATATTTATATACCCATCCTAGACTTCAAGCTCAAGAAGATATCAACCTATAAATGCCTACAGTTGCAGAGAGAAACAAACCAAAACAGCATCAACAAAAGATTATTCTTTCTAGCTAAAGGACCTGGAAAGAGAAACATGGTAACAAGAAAACTTTGGGTAATAACTACCTTATCGCACTCAGGCATCAGAGAAAAAATCGTGGCCTAATCCCAAACATGATAGCAAATGCCAAGTGAGAAGCCTAAGCATTCACCCTCATAAAATTGTACAAAAGCTCTCCAGTACTCCCAATTAGGTCCTTAAAGAGAAAGCCAAATAAAGAGCAGAGACCCTATATTCTGGTTTCTTTTCAGATTGTATAAATCTTTTGCCTTTTACTAAAGAGCAGAAATCCTTATCCCCACCATTTGGTAATAAACCTCACCCATATAAGTATCAGTGGTTTTTACTTGGGGAGCCTGGGCTTACTTTTCACCTACCAGTAATGTAGTGCTACATTCCTTCTCTGCTGCAGTTGAGTTAGAGAAGGCCTACCCAGAGAAGCAATGGCCAGACCTTTTTCTATTACCTAGAAGTAGTGAGGTAACCTTCACCATGGTATCAGTGTACATCACCTGGAAGAGATGGAAGTCAGCTCTCACCCAGAAAGAATGAAAAAATCTCTTCAACACTCAGGTGTCAGTAAAAGCCAAATGTGTAATTCTACCTTTTACTTCCATCTGATAATAATGTGGCAACACCTTCTCTTCACATGCTAAAGCAGTGTCAGAGAACACAGAAGTCCAGCAAAAATTAAAAGATGTAAATAAACTCTACAGCCTTGTAACATAACAAAGAAAAATTCCAGGTTTCAATAGAAAATCTCTCATTGTAACAAAAACCAAGATGATCCCAAAATGAGGGAAAGACGAACCAGTAGATACAAATGCTGAAATTATTGAAATGTTAGAATTATGACAAATTCTTCAAAGTATTCATGCTAATAATGAGCAATTACAAACACAACTGATACAATAAAAATTAGAGTGTTTCAGCAAAGAAGTTGAAAGTCTTAGCAAAGAAACAGAACACATTGAGAAGAATCAAAATGTAATTGTAGAATTCAGATGTTTAATAACTGAAATTGAAAGCTCAGTGGATGGGCTCAAAAACAAAATGAAGAAGACAAAAGAAAGAATTAGTGAACTGCAAAGAACAGGAGTTATGTAACCCTGACAGCAGGGAAAATTTTTGAATGACAATGCAAAAAAAAAAAAAAAAAAAGAACTAAGATTCTTGGGACTGCCAGGAGTTCAAAAAGGTCAACATTTATGTCATTGGAATTTCAGAAGGAAAGCAGGAAAAACTCAAATAAATTAGGCCTGCAAACTTTCCAAAACTTGCCCCAAAACATAAATTTTCATATCCCATAACCTCAATGAGCCCCAAACAGGATAAACTCAAAGAAATATACACTGAGATATATCATAATAAAATAATCTTAAATACTCAAGTCAATGAAACTACCCTTTACCTTATAGGAGCAAAATTAGAATGACAGGCAATTTAAGGTCAGAAACCACGAAGGACTGAAGAAAGTGCCACAATATTTTTCAAGTGCTGAAAGAAAATGTTCATCCCATAAATGTACAAACAGCAGAAAAATCCTTCGGGAATGAAAGGAAAATGAAGATGTTCTCAGACAAAAGAAAACTAAGAGAATTTATGATCAGCAAACATAATTTAAAAGAACGGAGAAAAATGTTCTGCAAACACAAAGGAAAAAGGGAAAGGAAGGAAGGAAGAACGCTGCAAGCAGCAAAATTATGAGTAAATATGATAAGCTTTACTTCTGCATTTTCTAATTGCATTTTATGGTTGAACCAGTAAGTCTAATGCCATCTGATGTGGAGATATATATGAAATAGTTAAGTTAACAACAAAGGGAGAAGGATAAAGGGAAATAAGTATTCCACAGTTCACTCAGAAAGATAAAATTAAAAAAAAATCAGTAGAGTGTGAGACAACCCAAATATTCTTCAGTGAGTATATAGTTAAAGAAATTGTGGTACATTCATACCACGGAGTCCTACTCAGAAATATAATGGAATGGACTATTGATGCCTCTAACAAATTACCAGATAATTACGCTGAGTAAAACAGTCAGTCACACAAAGTTATACATTCTGTGGTTTCTGTTTTATATCGTGTTCTTGAAATAGCAGAATTAAAGAAATGGCAAACAGATTAGGGGTTGACATGGGTTACAGAGGGGGTTGGGGGCTGGAGTATGTTATAAAAAGGTAGTAGGGAGGATTCTTGTTGTGATGGACAGATTTTATATCTTGATTGCATTGATGTTTATATCCTGGTTATAATATACTCTACTATAGTTTTTAAAGAAAATTCTATGAGAGAAACTGAGTGAAAGGCACACTGAGCCTCTGTATCATTTCTTACAATTGCATATAACTTTGTAATTTTGTCAATGAAATTTCAAATCAAAATCTCAGCACCAACAAAACAATGGAAATAAAATATCAGGTGTCAAGACGAGAAATGGTGATCAATATCATTCAGAAAAATAGAAATATTAGCTTTAGATTTCATGTCAGATATTTGTTTCACTTTTAAGAGTAAGAATTAAATGCATAAAATATTTGAAAAACGTGGTAAACTCAAAGAATTATTGTAGAATAAATCCAAATGAGTGGCTATTTATTATGAATGTAATAATAAATAATGTAAACGCACTGAGCTTGCCTATTAAGATAGATTTCAGATTAGGAAAAAATCAAAAGGCTGGTGTGCTGCTTTAAAAAGTGATGGCATGGAAATTTTAAAAGCCAATGATTGAAAGATATTTCTGGGAAATGTTCATAGAGAGCTGCTGAACCAGTATTAATATAAAAATAGACTTTAAAGCAATGAGCACCATTGGGATTGTAGTAAATGCCCTAAGTATTCAAATGAGATTTCTTTTATTGCAAGTTGTGTCCATTCTTCAGCTGCTATTTTTATTGCCTATCGCCAGCCCAGAGATACCCCCTTCTTAAAGAATTGCCCTTAGCCGAACTTTGTACCCAGAAGATTTCACATCAGTCTTGTTTAGTGGCAGATCACAGCCAATGATTAACACAGGGGTACAAAATTCAACCCTCATGTTCTAAAGCAATTCATATGCCAGAGTTTCCCTTTGTTGTAAGGCTGAAGGCAATTTCTGATTGAGATAATAGTGTTCATCTATTTTCTTCTGTCCTTTTCTTCTTCTCTCACTTGTATTACGTGAGAGGCATCTTGAAAAGGGACTTGTATAAATTTAGACTGCTCTAGGGCCCAGAAATCCCTACATATTCCTTCCTCTGGCTCTCCACTGCACTTGCTCTGTAGGTAATTCTTCAGCACAGAAACTGGTCCAGTGGAGTGACTGAGTCAGCCCACAGAGAGCACTGAACTGGGAGAGTAGATATTATGCCACAGAAGGGAACGAAGAACACTGCTCTCAAGTACCTGGAGATCAAGGGTCTTTCTTCTGAGACCAGAAGCATGGCCAGTCATGTGCAGATTCATGCTGAGGGCATTACTGCAGGCCCACACACATGTGGCTCCACCATGCTTTCTGCACAGAGCCATCCAGGGACATACATCACTAATGAAGCAGGGAAAGAACTCTGCAGTTCCACTTTCCTCCCACCCACACAAGCATGCTGAGAGAGTCCTGAGCAATGCCTTGATTCAGGCTGCTACCTGACCATTGGGATCCACAGTCTAAGAAGTTCCAGAGAGAAACTTCCCTAGTGATGGCTATGTACCACTTGCAGTGGTGAGAACGTCACTTGCAGTGGTGAGAACTTCAGCTGAGATGAATTTGCCCAGCTCCAGCTATGTACTTCACTCACTCCTGCTCAATCTCTGCCAGGCAATGCATCTGAAAAAATCGAGAGACTAAGGAGAAAAATTCTTGCCAGTTGCATTGTCGCCAGCTACGCATAACTCTCAGACCCTATGCATGGGTGAGCATGCCCACAGAAGCAGCAGAGAGGAATATGATACCTACTATTGCCACCACCCCTACACTGTCCCACTGTTTGTTGCACCTACATCTTGGATAATCACGCACTGCTGACAAGACTGAGTGTGAGCACCACAGAGGGGATACTGTGATTTCTGCCGTCTCCTGAATCACCTGGGACTGAACCTCTATCTAGTTAGAGGACACGTGCTTCAGGCCGCTCACCACCACTTTGGCAAAACCAGAGCCAAAGATGCCTATAAGTAACAGAGTCAATACTACCAGTGCTTGAAGAAGCCCCCATCACCAATAGGGGCCACCACCAGCACTGTAGGAGTTAACCACAGACGATGCACCCCACACTCAATGCTCTATGTACTTCACTGGTTTTAACTCCCCACTCTTTTGTGACCTGCAGAGACAGTATTTCTGAATTTGATTTAGCATACATTTGGCCAAAGGCACAATTCATAGCTAAAGATGCTACAGGGAGATTACACTATGATGTCCAGTTAGAAATAAATTCAAAGTACATAACATACTGAAAACCCAAGACACATCTTCAGGAGAAAGCTGATCACTGAGAGCATGCCATAAAAGCAGTAGAGATATCCATTCCATCAGAAGTGCAAATTTCAACATAAGTGCACAAGAAATATTAAAATATAAAGTAGTACGATACCTCTAAAAGATCACAATTCTCCACTTACAGATGCCAAAGATATCAAAATAGATAAAATGCTCGATGGAAAATTTAAAAGAATTATTTTTGAAAGCTCATGTAACCTAAAAGAATATAAAGAACTAAATAAAATTAAGAAACTAATGCAGGATATGGAAAGGAAACACAGCAAACACGTAGAGATTTTCAGAAAACCAAACGAATCTTGTAAATGAATAGCTCAATAAGTCAAATCAAAATTCAATTGAAAGTCTCAAAAAAAAAAAAGAAAGTCTCAAAAACAGACTAGCTCAAGAAGAAAGAATAGCAGAATTTAAAGACAGGTTATCCAAAGTATGATATTCAGGTGGAAAAAAAGTAAAAAATAAGAATGAAAAGGGCATTCAAGATATTTGGAAGACCAGTGAACAATCAAATGTCCACATTATTAGCATTTTGAAGGAAGTAAGTGTTAAGGGCATTGAAAATATATTTGATGAAATAATATAAGAAAACTTCTTATCTTGGAAAATAAATGAACATTCGTGTAGAAGAAGCTCATAAAAATCCCCAAAACAACCAGGAAAGACCTTCACTACAATGTTATAGTCAAAAGTATAGGAAAAAGAAAAAAAATTTAAATATGCAAGAGAAAAACCCGAAGTTACATTTAAGGGCAATATAATCAAACTAAAGGCAGTTTTATCAGCAGAAATCCTACAGGCCAGGAGGATATGAAATGACATATTTCATGTCCTGAAAGAAAGTAACTGGGAACCAAGATGACCACACCCATCAAGGTTATCCTTCCAAAATGAAGAAGAAATAAAGACTTTCCAAGATATGCAAAAACTGAGGGAATTCGGACCAGCCATACAGAGATGCTTGAATACTACACATAGAGGTGCAAGAAATGCCATCATGATAGCTTGTGAAAGTATTAATCCCACTACAATAGGAGATACATAAAAGAGAAATAGAAAATAAGCATTATCAATACAGTAAACCATCAAACTGCAAAGATGAATAAGGAAAAAAATGAACAAAGAATGTTCAAAACTACTATAGGGTAATCAACAACATGACAGACGTCTAAGTCTGTAACTTTCAGTACTAACTCTGATGTAAATGGATTTAATTTCCTCATTCAAAGATAATGGCTGGCCAAAGTAGACTAAAATAGACTGGCTGAAATAGACTAAAAACCAAGATCCATTAAAAAGCTGCCTACATCAGTAAGCATACTTCATCAGTAAAGTCCCACAGACTGAAAGCGAAAGGATGGAAAATTATATTGAGGGAAATAGAAATCTAGACTCTTTTTGCAGGCAGCGGTGCTGGGGATCGAACTCATGGCCTTGTGCTTGCCAGGCAAGCTCTCTATTCCCAACCCAGGAAATAGAAATCTAAAACAAGTAGGAATGACTATAGTTCTATTGGACAAAAGTGACTTTTTAAGACAAAAACAATAAGACAAAGAAAGTCACTATGTAATGGGATCAATTCAAGAAGTTATAATGATTGGAAATCTATATGCACCTAATGTCAGATAACCCAATTTTACAAAATTAAGCACTCTTTGGCCTAAAGAGGGGAGATATGGGGGCTGGGGATTTAGCTCAGTGATTAGAGTGCTTGCCTTGGAAGCACAAGGCCCTGAGTTTGATCCCCGGCACCACAAAAAAAAAAAAAAAAAAGAGGGGAGATATGATCCAGTACAATAATATTTGAAGATTTCAATACTCAACACTTACCAATGGATAGACTAGCCAAGCTAAACTTTGAAAGAAACACCAGTCACACTACAATGGAGATCAAATGGCTTTAGTAGACATTTACAGGGGATTGCGTTCAACGGTTCCAGCATACATACTCTTCATCAGCACATGGAATTTTCTGCAGAGTAAAGCATCTATATTAAAACTGATAAACGAATTGACAAACAACAAGCTAACAAAATCAGTATACAAAAATGAGTAACTTTTCTATATACCAAGAATGAACTCTATGAGAAATATATCATGAAAGCCATTCCATTCACAAGAGCTACACCAAAACATACCTAGGAATAAGCTTAACTGAGGAAGTGAAAGATATCTTAAAGAAAATTGTAAAATACTTATGAAAAAGATACTAAAATGTGCAAAGAACTTCCATGTTCATGGACTAGGAGAATTAATACTGCTTAAATGTACATACTATCCTTAGCTATCTACATTCAATGCAATCCTCATCCAAATATCAATAACATTTTCTGGGAGAGCTTGAAAAAGATCCTAACATTCTATTTTTTATTTTCATTTGTTTAGAGTTACAAAAATATATTGGTGCATTTTAGATATATATAATAATAACATTCATCGTAAGGAATTTGTACCTGTCTAACATCCATGTCTTTAATGGTTTTCTAATATTCGCCATTATTCTGAGTTTTCTATTCTCTTTCTACGTCTACATACCTCTATTCTAACATCACACTTTTAGAAACCATTTCTTTGACACACTTTTATACAAGCATCTTTTATTTCTCTCGTTCAAAAACGTCTTGATTGCCTCATGTTTAAAAACTTTCAGATGAACGTTAAATTATTTGCTCAAGTTTCAAAAATTCTGTTTGGATTTCAGTCTGAATTACAGTAAACTTACATCTGAGTTTTGGAAGACTTGGCATATTTGTAGCATTTAGTCTTCCTATCCAGGAACATGCTATTCTTCTCTGTAAATTGACATAAATCTTGGATCTCTCTCAGTGAAGTTTTGTAATTTTGTTCAACTAGTACTTTATTGTTTGTTTCCAAGTATCGTGTGTGTTATGTTGCTACTGTAATTGAGTCTTTGATTTGCTATATTTTCTAATTGGTTACTATCATGTATAAGAAAGCTATCAGTCCATTTATTCCTTTTGTTTCCAGGCTCTTTAATAAACTCTCATTCTAGATAATATTTTTACATAGAATCTTTTGGATTTCATATGTGGCTATATCTTATTACAATCACTAGACTTTCTGAACCAGTATTAAAGAATTGCACTGATGGATCATGCTTATGTTGCTACTGCTTTAGATTATAATATTTGCAGTGCATCACTGTTAGAGATTATATTGGTTATGATTTTTATCTGTTAAATGTTAAGGACCTATTCTTTCATGCCCAGACTTTTATAATTTTTATGTTTTGCTTTGTTAATCAGAAATGAGTGCCAAAACTTAGCAAATACTTATTACAAACATCTTTTGGCATAGTCAAATTTAGTTTTCTTTTCACTGTTGGACATTATGGTAAAAGACTCAGTATATTCCCATAGTAAGCTATATTTGGTGATATCATCATTTAGTAGTGTCCATATTTCTATTTGCCTTTGGATTCATTTTGCATTTTCCTTCATTTTAAGTAAATCAGCTTTAAATTCTCCATATAATATTTGGCCAAATTTTGTATTAGGGTTTTGTTTGTGTCGAAAAAATTCCCTTTATTACCATGATTTAATTTGTTTCTTAAAATACTTGTTAATTACATATTCCTCAAAAATAAAGAACACATAAATATTGGTCTATTTGTATATATTTTCCCAATAAAATGTAAGCTGCAAGGAGGCTTTTTATCTGTTTTGTTCACTACTGTATTCCTGTCGTCTAGGACAGTACTACACATAGTCTATGTAATCAGTAAATGTTTATTGAATAGATGTAAAGTACCAAAGTGTCCACAAAATGTTTTGGAGTCTGCAAGTTCTTTTCCAATTTATCTCACATTTTGTTCTATGTGTATCTTTTAGGGCAACACACACCATGCTACACACACACACACACACACACACACACACACACACACACACGCACACACCTGCCTAACTACCCACCCTATTAACTATTCTGAGAGTCAGGCACAGTGGCACAAGCCTGTAATACCAGCACTCAGGAGGCCAGCTTGGGCTACAATAGTGAGTTCAAGGCCAGCCTGGACTATATAGCAAGACCTTGCCTCAGAACAAAACAAAACAAAACAAAACAAACAAAACAAAAAGTGTTCATTTAGGCAATTCAAGTACAGATGTTAGCAGAAAAATAAATATGTACCGTACTTAAATTTTCCACTTATAATAACAGTTATCAAAATATGACATTTTCCATCATTACCAATTTATACAAGACTGAAAATTTTATGTTCAGAAAATTTTCAAGTTAGCATTTAAAAGTTTTAATGATAAAAGCAGTGAACAGTTAAGGGTTTAACTTGAGATGGGCAAGCAGTTAATTCTCTTATTAAAATAGCTAGGGCTAAAAGCAGTTTCTCGTTGGAGTCCATCATATTGCAGATACACATTACAGATTCAAAGTTGATTTAAAATAAGTTCTAAATTTTATTCAAAGCAAAACATGGTCACTCAAAATAACATTGGTTATAATAAGCATCATCACTCAGATAAACTCCTCTTTTTATTTTTCCTATATGATGCATTATTTTATAACATCAGGAGTAAAATGGGATAGAAGAACGAAAATGTCATGGATTGGACTTGATCATAGCATTTATATTTTTTATTCCTTTACTTTTTAAAAAATAAAATAAATGTGGTTTAGTAATATTGACTCATGTGCAATTAATTTAAATAATGTGTCCCCAGCAAACTACTCTGGTAATTTATATGTAATGACTTGTGGTTTACAGTGTCATAGATCAATGATGTATGGTATATTTCCTAAATACAATATGCCAATTATTTGTTTGACCCTGAATAATATAATTTCAAATATAAGGAAAATATAATTAAAAATATAGAACAATCTAAAAATAAAATAAACTTACAATGCCTTCTGTTGATGAAATAATGACTAGACAATTTGTGATCAGAAAAAAGTATTTCAACATGTAAATTTCTTAGTTCATTTTTATTTGCGTTTAAATCAGTTTCTTTAAAATATGCCCTAATTTAGTTTCATAGGATGAACTTATTATGTTTTTCTATCAGATAAAAGTATGCAAATCAATAGAGACATATCAAATATACATGGACTACTTCCCATTGAATGGCATTGAGAAGTATTTAATGCAGTACTTCCATTGCATGGCATTGAGAAGGCATGATTTTTCTCTAGCCTCGTTCTGGAAGAATAACAGTAAGGGGAGGAGCCATTTAATTAAGTCCAGATAAAAGAGTGGTGCTCTGAACAAACAAGATTGCTATTTTTCCTCTTTTCTCTAATTTTCAAATGTCAGCAGAAATCCTCACAAATGATACTGAGTTTATTTGTAATTGGCGGGCACAGGAGTAGTTGGAATCCTGACACAAAGCGTAAATCCTCTTTTATAGTTGTTACAGAGTTTGATAGTCCCATGATCACTCTTCTGTCTTTCCTTCTTGGTAGCATAACCATAATTTTTTCAGCATATTGGTCTATAAGAATAAGTAAGCTATTTCTTAGTCTCTTTTGCAGCAAGTGTTGGTTTATAAATATATTCTGGCCAATAAAATGAAAGTGGCATCATAAAAATTTTGGAAACATCTCTAAAAGAAGAGAGGCATCTCCTTCTTCTACTGGCTTGGTAAGTGCAAGAAGTTCAGCAATCTTCTTGGACTATGACGTATGTTGACGTATGCTGAAGATGCCAAAGCAGTGATTGTGAATTTCTGAAAGTTTTGTGAATCTCCCCCCTGCTGTGCTGGACTGTCTGCCTCTTAACCAACTAGTTTGTTTGCTCAAGTTACTGCTATTTCGGACCTCTTCTACAGCTGAATGTAAACCTAAATGAGAGAGAAGGTATATTAGGGTAATGATTTTCAAAGGAACTATGATGACAGTGCTCTCAAACAGCACATGAGTAGCCAGGAAAACAGCTAACAAAGATTACTATTTCATGTACCTGTAAAATTAAAATGTACAAAGAAGAAAACAATGATACCATGAATTATAGTGATGATACAGATTCCCTTTTACCAACTATTTACATGACCTTTACTGAATTACTCAAATATATCTGCATTGGATTTTCATTAAAAGTGTTAAAGGTATATTGCATAAATAGCAGCATAAATGTTATTACCATTGAGTAAGACGTATGAGTTAGATAAACATGTTGGACACTGGTCACACTGTATGACTTAAACAGGTTAAATATGGTTGTTATTTTATATACAAAGAATTATTTCAAGGACACTAAAGTTCTCACTCTACAGACTATACTTTTTTCCTGTAGTTAAAATCAAGTGGAAATGGGTCTGCATCTTCCCGGACACCAGGAGCTACACTTTGAGCGGAAGATGTATGACATTCTTTATGCATGTGTTTAAATCTATGGGAGAGTAGCCAAGAGAAATACCTGAACAATGAAAAAAATCTCCATACTTAAACTCAAAAAGGGTCCAAAATTTAAGCCACATAAATCATATCTTAACGTGATTTATGTCAGTTTCAAAACTAGAGAAAGGATAAGTTATTTTTCCTTGTACCTATGGAAAACACACTGTAATAATGTGTTTGTAAAATGTTGCCAAGATAGTTCCATTTATTCACTTTTTAAACAAAAGAATAGAAAACTGAAACCATAGAATAAGTAAGGTTTCTTCTATATTCGATATAAATACTTGGAAGCAGGATCATGATGGGACCCAGAAACAGGAAATCAGTTTCTTAGTTAAATTATTCTGATATTTGAATCAAAGCCATAAAATTATTTACACCAGCTTCCTATAATATCTACCACACAGAGCTGTTAGAAGGATAAAATTAAATCATGCAAACTAAGATGCTTTGAAAAGTATAGAAATGGGAAACAAATGTAGTGGCATGAATAGTTATCTACATTACTAGAGACACCAAACCGTTTTCATAAATAAGTAGACCAAGTGACAAAATGTACTTATCTAACTCCCACCACCATAAAAAGCACTGTATAGGATCCAACTATTTGTACAAATCACACATATTCAAACACCAGCCTTGGAAACATTCAAGTTACCCACAAATATTTAATAAGAGGTAAATGACTGAGGAATCTGGTATTTTTAAATTCACATTGTTATGTCCTGCTTGACGGAGGCATGATTGAAAAATACAAATTATATATATTCAAGGTATATGATGTGATAATTTGATACACATTGCTTTTTGTACTGATTACCACAATTAACACATTCTTCTTCACACATAGTTACTAATTGTGGGGAAGGGTAAGACCACTTACTTAGTAACTTCAAATAAACAGTCCGATACCATTAGGCATAGTCAGAATGCTATACATTATCTCCTCAGAATTTATTTATCTCATAACTAAAAGCTTTACCATTTAATAAACATCTCTCCATTTCCCTCAACCTCCACGCCAGGTAACCATTCTTCTAGGCTCTTCCTATGAGTTCAACAATTTTAGAGTCTACAAATATAGAATATATATATATGATTTTTATCCCTTTTTCCGTAGATAAATATTAAGGTTAACGCTATATACTCGCTATTGTGAATAGTGCTGCAATGAACATAGGGGTTCAGGTAATCTTTTCAGATACTAATTTTTGTTCCTTTTGATAAATATTAATCAGAAATAAGATTGCTACATGATTTCTATATTTGATTATTTGGGGAACCTCCATACTATTTTCCATAATAGTAATTTATATTACCATCAATAGTGTACAAGGATTTCCTTTACTTCACATCCTCAATAACATTTATTTGTTATCCTCAATCTTTTTTACAACAACCACTCTAATTTACGTGGAATTATAGGCTGTGATTTTGATTTGCATTTCCCTGATAATTAGTTACATAGAGCAGCTTTTCATGTACCTATTGAATGTTTGTGTATCTTTGGAAAGATATCTATTCATGCCCCATCACTGTATTTTAATTGGGTTGCTTGTTTTATATCTAGTTATATGTGTTGCTTATATATTTTGGACAATAACCTCTTATCAAATATAGTCATATGGTTTGCAAACATTTTCTTCAATTCTTTATGATACATTTTCATTTTATTTATTTTGCTATGCAAAAGCATTTTAGTTTGATATAGTGTCAAACTTTGATATAGTTTGTTTTTGCCTTTCTTGCAGTGCTTTTAGTGTCGTATGCAAATTACAGAAAACAGTATCAATGAATGTTTCTCCTATGATTTTTTCAAAGAGGATTGCAGTTTTAGATCTTACTCATACCTCTTTAATCTATTTTGAATTGATTTTGTGCATAGTGTAAGACAAGGATCTAATTTCTCTCTTTTTCAGCTTTCCTAACACTGTTTATTTGAAGCAGCTGTTCTTTCCTAGGTGTATATTCCCATGTCCTAGTCAAAAATTAGTTGATCATATATGCATGAGTTACTTCGGGGCTCTCAATTCTGTTCCAATTGTCTGTGCATCTCTTTTCATACCTGTACCACACTGTTTGCTTCTTTCCAACTATAGTTTTTTAATAAAGTTTGAAATCAGGAAATATGATGTTTATACTTTTGTTCCTTTCTCAACATTGCTATGGCTAGTCAGAATTTTTTGTTGTCGTTGTTCCACATGAACTTTAAGATTTTTAAAATATTTTTCTGTGAAAATTTTTCTTGTAATTTTGCTAAAGAGTTCATTGGATTTGTAGATTTCATTAGTATGGACATTTCAACAATACTGAGTCTTCCAATACATGACTAAAGGATACTTTCCAATTTTGTGGGGGTTTTTTCAATTTATTTCAACAATGTCTTACAGTTTTCTGTGTAGACATCTTTCTTTTCCTTGGTTAAATTTATTCCTATGTATTTTAGTATATTTCTGATGATACCAAAAAGAGATTGTTTTCATAATTTCTTTTTCAAATATTTCATAGTTGGTGTATAAAAACACAACAGAATTTTATATGTTAATTTTGTAGTCTACAATTCCAGTGAATTTTTATTAATACTAACAGTTTTTGCAGGTTCTAGGGTTTTCCCTATACAAAATGAACCTATGTGCAAACAGCAATAATTTAATTTCTTCCTCTCTGATTAAAATGACATTTATCTTTTTCTTGGCTAATCTCCCTAAAGCTTCCAGTACTATGCTGAAAAAAAAATGGCAAGAGTGAACATCTTTGACTTATGCTTGATCTTTAAGGAAAAGCTTTCAGGTTTTCACCAGCTGTATGTCATATTAGCTGTGGACTTGTTCTATATGGTCTTTACTGTACAAAGTACATCCCTCCTACAGCTTCACTGCCTTGCCGTCTCCTAATATCCATAATGATTCTTATTGATCTAATGTTGAAATTTCATATAAACTGAGATTCTGTCAATTCTAGCAAGCTTTAATGAGTCTAATGCCTACCATATACTCCATACTATCACATTATTTCTGAAAGAATTAAAAATTATTGATTTTATGATAAATTTCATATTTTATAAGATTCAACAAATTCATAATATTTTACCTTGCTTATGTTTTCTGATATTACATAATATTTTCATGCATCAAAAAGGATGAGATTTTACTGATTGCATTGATTTCCAAAGGAATAGATACTTGTGAAAGCATATGTTCCACTGGAGAATAAAAAAAATTATCAAAAGAAAATAAGACATAGGAGACACCTCCTTCTTCTATTTTTTTAACAAAGTAATAGTTCCCCTGTATATATAAAAAGGCACCACCAGACAAATACAAAATTGTCCTTGCATCTCAGTTCTTCATAAAGATAACAGATTTGTCAGAAACATTATATAACACAATCCAAGTCTTCTAGGGGAAAAGTGGACCTACATTTTGGGATAAACAAGATAAAATCCTTAGGAGAGTACAGAAGTAGTCAATATGTAACGAAAACTGTCCATTAAATGAAATAAAGTCATGATTTATAATAGTATATCAAAGATAATTGAAACATAATTTTATAATTATGTAAGCACATTCCTTTTGATGGAAAACAAAGTTTGAAATATTTACAGCTAATATTTTGAAAACACAGCAATAAAAAAAATAAATATCAGAAACTTAATTTTTCACAAAATAATGAACCAATGAACTTTCACAAGGTCATTTGATTGTACTACACAAGTGAAGAGATATTAAACAATATTTCAGTGATAAAATAGAAACTGTCATATGTTTACAGAATATTTTGGTCTTTGCACAGAAAAAAATCAATATTCTGATTTTATTTTTGTGTATTATTCTAGTAATTTCCATATAAGGGTTGATAAGGCTCACTTACTCTAACCTTACTAAAAATACACACACACACACACAAACATGCACACATAAACACAAATGATATGTGATATATAACAATCTGAAGTTTTAATACTGTTCTCAAAGTGTAATTAACATTGACAGCACGTAAAATAAAATTTTTTAATTAATTTATAATATTAATAAAACTACCAGTTTGTTTTAGTTACTTTTATTGCTGAGACAAAATGCCCAACATCCAAAATTAAAGGAGGAAAGGTTTACTTATCTCATAATTTGTGGAAGTTTCAGTCCACAATTGGCTGGATTCAAGGCAGGGTGGCATGTCAGAGGCAGCAAGGAAAGCAGAAGACAGCAAGGTAAACAAGGGGGTTAGCAGCTTCTTTCTGTCCCTTTTATCTTATCCAGGCTTCGGAGATTAGGGCAGTGCCAAACCAGTGACCTGATCTAGTAATCACATGCCCCTAATCCCAGCATCACATACTCTAGATTCAGCCACCTCTGAAAAAAACCCCACCTATGACCACATGAGGCTTTGAAGGGACATCTAGGCACAAACCATAACACAGTTGCTTTAATGCAGAAAAATAAATCACATCTGAAATGAATAAACATTTCTCAGATGAAGAAATAAAAATAGCAAATAAGTACATGAAAAACTGTTCAACATCATTGGTCATTCCAGAGATGCAAAATAAAACAATGCATCTCACCATGGAGTCATACCATCTCACTCCAGAAAGAACAGCTATTATCAAGAAATCAACCAATAACAAGTGCTGACAGGGCTGTAGGGAAAAAGGTACCCTCCTCCACTGTTGGTGGGAATGTAGATTGATCCAACCACTGTAGAAATCAGTGTGAAGATTCCTCAAAAAACTACAACTAGAGGTTCCATTTGACCCAGCTACTCTTCTGCTTGCTATCTTCCCAGAAGAATTAAAATCATCATATCACAGTGATATATGCACAACTATGTTCATAGCAACACAATTTGCAATAGCTAAGTCTTGGAAACAACCTAAATGCCCAACAACCAATGAATGGCTAAAGAAGATGTGGTTTTTCTATACAATGGAGTACTACTCCTCCATAAAAAAGGATATACTAGAGACATTTGTAGATAAATGGATGTTCCTAGAGAACATACTATTAAGTGAAATAAATCAGACACTCATCAGTGCACATCAAGCTGTTTCTCTGATATGAGACACCGTAAGTGTAAATAAGGACAAAGAGATATAATAGATATCATGTAAAAAAAAAAGTATTCAAAAGAGAGAAGAACTAGATAGGGAGAAGGGGGAAAAGAAAGAAGGGAAAAAGAAAAGAAAGGAGAAAGAGAAAAATTGTAAATAAACCTGCTGCAAATTGGGAGGGGTGGGGGAATGGAAGGGAGGGGTGGGAAAGAGGGGGAAAAACCATGATATCATGTACGGGTACAAAATAACCATGTCGAATATAATCATTATGCATACAATGTACTATTACATGTTCTTGGTAAAAAAAAATCATATCCGTTATTTCAGATATATCCGTTTGTCTTTTTAAACAATTTTTATGTGTCCATTTATCTAAACAAACACTGTAACTTGTTTAAATTCAAACATTTATCTTTACCAAAATCAACCAAACAATCAAGACTTGTTTCCTCACAGAATAAACTGAAAGCCAGGAGAGCAAGAAATTTCTGGTTCTTTTTATCTACCAATCTAAATTTCACATTGCTTATATAACTTTGAAATAACAATAATAAATGCACATATCACTATCCAATGAATTTATTTATCTTGTTAGTTTACAACAATTACAGATAGAACAAGAGGAAATAAAAATTGTAATAACTAATGTTGTGTGGACTTATCTGTCTTACAAAACTGCTCAGAAACCCAAATATATTCACTACTTAGGTCAATTTACTATTATTAAGTGCACAATATTAATTAATAGTATGGAATTCAACTTTAAGCCAACATACTAACTTCTCAGTATTTGTAACATTATAAAAACTCACAAAATTGAACTTTTCAAAATATATCCATTATTTAAAATTCATTTAGTTCAGTATAATTTTATATTTTGGCAATTTACAACTATTCATGGAAACAATAATAAAAATTTACTTGACTTATGAGCTGAATAAAAAATTAAAATATTTTGAAGATTGATAAACTCATCTTTACTAACTAGAACATTTGTATTAATTAAAAGGACAAAAATGTTATTAAAGTTAAAGGCAAAATAATACCATGGAAACTTGATCCAATAGATATTAGATGACTCAAAAAAGTATCTTAATAACTATAGGAGTTAAAGAAAGATTAGAAGATGACACAAAAAGTATAAAAACTTTGTTTACTGAAATTATAGCATAACTTTTTCTAAGTGGAGAGAAATAATTCAAATTCCATGTAAAAATGTCACATAAACTCAAAATATTCACAATCAGAAAAAGAACTTCTCAGCAGCACATCATAGTTGAAATCACAGCGATCCAGCCCAAAGAAATAATACAAAAAGCTGTTAGAGAAAATCACGAAGTAACTTATGAAGGCAAGCCTATTGGAATGACAAGTGATTTCTCACTACAAACTTTAAAGTCTGGAAAGCACAGGAGCAAAGTTTTTGAAGCCCTAAAAGGAGGCAACTTTCAATCAATATTAATATATCCTGCAAAATTATCTTTCAAAACTGATGGAAAAACAAAGGCTTTCTATGAGAAAGAGCACCTTAAGAAATTCATGAGCAGCAAAGCAGTATTGCAGAAAGTACCCCAAGAAATCCTAAACAGAAACAAGGCCAACGACAGTAAGGAGTCCAAAGGAAGCAATACATTTGGCATGGTGAGTACTTAAAAAAAAAAAAAGTAAAAAAAATAATGGAATAACCAATGGAAAATAATGCAGTGGAATAAATGACCTTCGGTAATAATTCTCAATGTAAATGGTCTTAACTCCCTAATCAAAAGACACAGATTTTGTCAGAGGAATAGGTGGCAAAATTCTTTTCCTACTCTGTGGGTTGTTTCTTCACTCTGTTGGTAGTTTCTTTTGCTGTACCAAAGTTTTTTAAATAAGATTAGGTCCCAGTTGTTGATACTTTGTGATATTTCCTGGGCAATTGGGGTTTTGTTCATAAAGTCTTTGCCTAAACCTATGTCTTCAAGAGTTCCACTTATTCTATCTTCCAGAAGATTTAGTGTTTCTGTTTTAATATTTAGATCTTTGATCCATTTTGATTTTAGCTTAGTGCATGAAGAAAGATATGGGTCTAGTTTTAATCTTCGGCATGTGGACAGCCAGTTTTTCCAGCACCATTTATTAAAGAGGCTGTCTTTCTTCCAGTGAGGTTGTTTGGCCCCTTTGTCAAAGATAAGGTGACTGAGAGTGTTTGGACATGATTTTGCATCTTCTAATCTGTTCCATTGGTCCTCAGGTCTGTTTTTGTGCCAGTACCATGCTGCTTTTATTACCATAGCTTTGTAATATAATTTCAAGTCAGGGATTGTCATGGCCCCTGCTTTGCTTTTGTTGCCCAGAACTGCTTTTGCTAATATCTTGAATATATAAATAATTTTAAAAAATCAGGACCCCCCCATAATTTAAAGACGTAATCCAAAAGTGGGCAACTGAAATAAATAGACACTTCTCAGATGAAGAAGTAAATCTGAATGGCAAATAAACATGAAAAAATGTTCAACATCACTGGTCATCTGAGAGATGCAAATTAAAACAACCCTGAGATCCCATCTCATTCCAGAAAGAATGGCTATTATCAACAAATTAGCCAATAACAAATGCTGGAGGGGCTGTGGAGAAAAAGGAACACTTCTTCACTGTTGGTGAGAATGCAGACTGTTGCAACCACTATGGAAATCAGTGTGGAGATTCCTCAGGGAACTGGGACTAGAGGTTCCATTTGACCCAGCTATTCCACTTCTGGGTATCTTCCCAAAAGAATTAAAAGCATCATACCACAGCGATATATGCACATCCATGTTTATAACAGCACAGTTTGTGATAGCTAAACCTTGGAAACAGCCCAAATGCCCATCAACAGCAGAATGGATAAAGAAAATGTGGTTTTTTTAATATAATGGAGTAGTACTCTGCCATAAAGAAGGATAAGCTTGAGATATTCCTAGGTAAATGGATGCATCTTGAGACCATACTCTTAAGTGAAATAAATTGGACACACATGTTTAAATACTGCATTGTTTCTCTGGTGTGATAAACTGAAAGTGTGAATAAAGACTAAAATATGTTATATTGGGAAAGGGAAGAAAATGTCCAAATGGGAAAGGGAACAAGGGAGGGGAAACAGAACAGAGGACAAGAGAAATAAGAAATGGAAGGAAAAAAATGGAAACAAAGCTTTTGTAAATAGGGAGGGAGGAGGGGGTGAGAGGAGGGGAATGAGAAAAAAAGAAGGGGCAAAATATGTCATGTACAGGTACAAATCCCCCATCATGAATATTATCACTACGTACATCTAAAATGTACCATTAAAATAAAATTAAAAAAAAAAAAAACAGAGTGCTCAATAAATGTAAATACATGGGCAAATGTAAAACATCAGTGATTTTTGCTTTGTACCTCCACTTCTTGCTTGCTACAGCATTTAAAAGACACAACAATTTTTTAAAAAATAACAGTAAGTCTGTGTTAGTGGGTGCATACCTAATATCTAAATATTTTGTGACATTAATAACATAAAATGGGATTTATGGAGCTTTAAAGAAGTAGAATGTTTATATATTTAAAATTAAGTTGGTATTGATTTAAGATAAATTGTAATGAAATTTAAAAACTTCTTCATAGAAAGTAAAACAACAACAGACTACAGAGACAACTGACAGAATGGAAAAAAAATATTTTGCTACTCTTTAAACAGAGGAGTAATATCTGGAATACATGAAGAACTCAAAAAATTAGATTCCCCCCAAAAAGACCCAATCAAAAAATAGGTTATTGAAATGAATAAACACTTCTCAGAAAAAGAAATACAAATGTCAAATAAGTACATGAGAAAATGTTCGACATCTTTGGCCATTAGAAGAATGCAAAGTAAAACAACATTGAGATTCCATCCTACTCCAGTAAGAATGGGTATTATCAAAGACTCAACAGCAAATACTGCCAAGGTTGTGGGAAGAAAAGAACACTTTCATATTGTTTGTGGGAATGTAAACTAGTACAACCACTATAGAAATCAGTATGGAGCTCCCTTGAAATTGACAAACAGAAATTTCATTTGAACCAGTTACACCTGTTCTGGGAGTGATCCCAAAAGAGTTAAACTCATCATATCACAGTGATACGTACATACCTATGCTTATAGCAGCACAGTTTACAACAGCTAAATTTTAGAAGCAGACTATATGTTCATACACAGATGAAAGGGTAAAGAAAATGTGATACAAATACACAATAGAGCACTACTCGACCATAAAGAAAGCTAAATTTGAGACACATTTAGGAAAATGGGTGGATCTTCGGACAATAGAGCTAAGTGAAATAAATCAACAGAAGGTTAAATATCTCATGGTTGTTCCTATATGAGAAACCTTAAAGATAAATAATTTAAAGAGAAAATCAAAAGAAATATGGTTGGAAACAGGGAGATATGTTTTGCAGTGATAGGAAGTGGATCTGAGTTGGGGGAGAGAGAAGCATGGGAGGTGGACAAGGGAGTAAAAAATCATGATGCAATATGTACATGTACCAATTACCCAATATGAATGTAATTGTCATGCATCACAATCTTATACTGATAATAAAACAAGAAAAAGGTAAGAACAATGGGATGTGTGTTTGCAGTGATGGGGCATACTTTGATGGGGATTAATGGCAATGTGTCTTTTATCGTAATAAATTTTAAAAATTTTGACAGTGGCTATATATTTTGATCACCCTTTGTATATGAACAGAAATGTGTGTGTATTTTTGCCAAAGAATGTACTAGAATATTCATGAGTAATATTTGTAATAATAAAAATTAAAATTAACCAATCCATTATCAAACAGGAAAAATAAATTTAGGACATTCTATTTAATCCCCATAGTAATCAAAGATTAAATATCTATAGGAAATAAACAAAAAGAAATGGGACAACCATCAAAATTTGTCAGTATAAAAATCTACAAAATACAAAGCAAAGCAATAATGGAAAAATGAAGGGCAAAAAGCTAGAAGATATGGGAAAGTAACAATTTTAAGAGTAAGTATTTCCTTACTGTATTAGTCAGCTTTCTTATTGCTAAGACAATACCCAGCACCCACAATTTAAAAAAGATGTTTCACTTGTTCACAGTGTCAGACCACGACTGGCTGGCTTCAAGGTAGCAGAGCAAACCCACTTAGTTTACCACAGCTGGGAAGCAGAACAGGAAAGCATGCCAAGAGGAAAGGCTGAGGTCCCACACATAGACTCTAAAGCCATGCCTCCATGACCAATGCAGACATACCTATAAACATGCTCCACTCGTCCTCATGACAGATCCCAAATCCAACCAAGCCGAAACTCCACCCTAACTGCTACATTGACTAGTAATAACTTTTAGATCAAAATGAGCTAAACACTAAAATCAAAATACATAGATCAGAAAAAGGATAAAATGTTTTAAAAACAGTATTCATTTCTGTGCTGTACACAAGAGATTCTACTTCTAAAGTCTTTTATAGGTTGACAGTGGAAAGGTGGAAAAAGAGATTCTATACAAACGATAACAAAAATGAAACAGTGGTTGGCTAATATCAGACAATGCAGACAAATCAGTAATAGATACAGGAAACAAAGAAGAACTTTATACATTGATAAAAGATTCAATTACCATAAATATATAACAATTATAATAACATATGCACCAAATACCAGAGCTCCTATGTACATGAAACAATCATCTATGAAAGTGAAAGAAGAAATAGATTAATAGACTTCTGCAATACAAAGATCTCACTGCCCTATTTTCAAAACTGGATAGAAAAATAAGACAGAATATCATAAGAACACTGAAGATTTAACAACTCTAGGCCAATGAACACATGAAAAACACTCAAAAACAGTTAAATGTGAATTTTTCTTGCATGCACATGGAACACAGGACATAACTAACAAGAAAGTCAGAACTAGGTAACTTTACTGGAGAATTCTATAAAACATTCAAAGTAGTGCCATCAACTCTTCTCAAACTCTTCAAAAATTTGAAGAGGATGGAAAAAAACCCAATTCATTCTAACAGGTCAGTATTACTTTGATGCCAAAGCCAAAAATATTACCAAAAAAAAAAAAACCCTAACTAAAGACTTACTAAATTTGATACAAAAGTCATTCACAAAAATGTTAACAAAGTGAAATTATTTGAGATGTTTGGTTTTCCCTCTGGCATATAAAAAGCCAGAGAAGTCACCATTCTATATTTAAATAAGTAAAAAACTGAAGTAAAATATAAAAGATTTCCTAGATATGTTACAGAAATTAGGACATAACATAAGCCGCTGCCATCAATATTGGGGATACTGATATATGAATACAGAGAATCACAAGTTACCAGTACAGAATCTATAGACAGCAAACTCCACAAGAACTACTGCTAGTTTAGGAAAATGTAAACTAACTGAAGAATTGTCAGAATCTCAGAGTAGACAAGTTTGAGCGTTAAATGCTCCAGGCAGACCCAGTCATAGAGAGAGTTTAAAATGTTGGTGAATTTTTTCCACCTGGAGTTCTATCAGGTTTTCACAGTGAATATTAGAGAAAAAAATTCTAATTCAGAATAAGGAGGGAAGATACTATTTTGAAATATGCTACAGCACTGTTTTTCTTAACAAGACTTGCCATCAGGAGAAACTAAGCAAAGTAAAAATCTTTCAATATAATCCATTTCATCAGCATGCTAAGGAAAGAACATTTGGTCATATCGACAGATGCAGAAAAAAAATTTGAAAAAATTCCAATATCCATGCATGATAAAATCTTTTAATAAACTTTTAATAAAGGAGGGGAATGTCCTCTCCTTTCAAAGAATATCTACCTGAAAATCCTACAGTTAGCATCATATTTAATAGGGTGGAAGTAGAAGCTTTACTACTAAAATCAGGAACAAGGCAAGGAGATCACCTCTTTTCAACACTGTACTGTAAGTCCTAGACAGCATAATAAGGCAAGAAAATGGAATAACAAGTATATACATTGAAAAGATAAAAACAAAACTTTCTTGTTCATAAATAACACGATAGTCTGTGTAGAAAATACAAAGGAATCAATAATAACCAGAAAAAGTCCTTCTGGACCTGATATGTCACCATTGTACGGTTGTAAGATCTAAGGTTAATATACAAAAGTCAATTACTTCCTATATTGCAGCAATAAACAAGTGGAATCTCAAATATAAAACCATTTATATTAGACCAAAATGCAAGAGTATCATTAGACCAAAATGCAAGAACTAGGTATAAATCTTTTAAAATGTCCAAGATCTACATACAGTACATTTTATTTTTTTACATATACAACAGCATTTAATTACAAGAAGAAAGTGTCCAGAGTATCACATAAATGCTAGTAAATAAGTGGAGCACATTAATGATGGATTTTAATGATGATGGTGATGATGATGGTGACGACTTGTCATTTTTGAGCTATGCAAATAACATGAATGTGAGGACCGTGAAAACAAAATGGACATCACTCCTTACTTTATTCTTGGCACACAAAACATTAGACTGTCCAGTGAAATGAAGAAAAAAATTAATATTATGATTCTCATTCTCCTGTGTATACAATGCAAAGAATCAATGACTGGGACCACATCCTATTAAAAATCTTTTGCACAGCAGAAGAAATCACCAACTGTTCCTCCAACAAAGGTCTAACATCTAGAATATATAAAGACCTCAAAAACATCAGACCCCCCAATTTAAATACTCCCCAATATAAAATCCAAAAATGGGCATCTGAAATGAATAGACATTTCTCAGATGAAGAAGTACAAATGGAAAATAAAGACATGAAAAAGTGTGCAACATCACTGGTTATTCAAGAGATGCAAATTAAAACAATGCTGAGATTCCATCTCACTCCAGAAAGAACAGCTATTATCAAGAAATCAACCAATAACAAATGCTGGTGGGGCTGTGGGAAAAAAAGGAACCCTCCTCCACTGTTGGTGGGAGTGTAGACGGGTCCAACCACTGTGGAAATCAGTGTGGAGATTCCTCAAAAACACTACAACTAGAGGTTCTATTTGATGCAGCTATACCTCTTCTTGGTATCTTCCCAGAAGAATTAAAAGCATCACACCACAGCAATATATGCACAACCATGTTCACAGCAACACAGTTTGTAATAGCTAAATCTTGGAAACAACCTAAATGCCCAGTAATGGATGAATGGCTAAAGAAGATGTAGTTTTTTTATACAATGGAGTACTACTCTGTCATAAAAAGGATAAACTTGAAACATTTATAGGTAAATTGATGCACCTTGAGAACATATTCTTGAGTGAAATAAATCAGACAAACTTGAGTACATATCACATTGTTTCTCTGGTATGAGAAACCATAAGTATAAATAAGGACAAAAATGTGTAATAGATATTGTGAAAAAAGAAAGAAAATATTCAAATAGGAAGAAGAACTAGGGAACAGCAAAGAAAGGAAGGGAAGAGGAAAAGAAAATAAAGAGGAAAAAATGCAAAAATGTAAATAAACTTGTTGTATAGAAGGAGGGGAAGAGGAGTTGAAGGGAGGGGTGGGAAAGTGCAAAAAAAAAAAAAAAACCCAAAACCAAACCCAAGATGTATCATGTACACATACAATTTAACTATGATGAATGCAATCGTTATGTACATCCTACAATGTACCAATAAATCTTGGTTCAGAAAAGAAAAAAGTTGGAGAGGTGGCCAATAATCATGTACAGGAAAACTCAGTATTTCGAGACAGCTTTTTCCAGACTGATTTACAAATTGAAAGCAATCGCAACAAAAATCTCAGCAATCTATATTGCAGTCATCAATGAATTGATTATTAAGTGTAAAAATTTAAAAGGATACGCAAAAAAAAAAAAAAAAAAAAAAAAAAAAAAAAAAAAAAAAAAAAAAAAAAAAAAAAAAAA